>NJDC01007669.1:49273-68255 GCA_002245475.1 Calephelis virginiensis
ATATTTTATGACTTTTGCCTTTTATTTTACGTAATATCTCTGATACCGGAACACAAAATGACGAGCACTAATGTTATTTTATATATTATTGTTGTTACTGGAATAATTTTGCCTGACTACATTTTATTAGATTACTAGATTTTCTGGCGAACTTTGTTCCATTCGTTCAGTTTGTAAATAAGTAAAATGTTGTGTTTCCTAGTTTTCTCGAAGTCGAACGAAATAAAAAGTATCCTATGTCTATCTCCTGGTTTTAAGCTATATATCCGTCAATTTTCAGCAAAATCGTTTCTGCCGCCTTTTGAGTTATAAACAGTGTAATCAACACGATTTTTTTATATAAATATAATATAGATTCCTCTAGGGAAGATGGGGTCATCATCTACCTACATTTCTCACGAGTTTCATATCATATCAAAAGACCATCAGTTAATTCATTTGTGTTCTGAAATAATTTAATTAAATCATCATTATTTATAACGTCATTTTAATGACCTTTGTAGTTTTGATACAATTTCCTGTATCATTAAAAATGTCACCATAAGACTATTTATAAGATTTATTTGGTACTTTATAGTCACATGTACATAAATCTTGGAAAAGGTTTGTCTTTATATACTCACGCCTTTACCATAGCTTGCGTAGGTAGAAATTACTTCCTTCCACTTATTGAAACAATCGTTGAGCTTTAATATCATTGATACAGGGTAACCAGTTACCAATATCAGAGATTTTAAGACTAAAAAAGTTGAAAGAAAGAAGGTGTTGGTATTAAAATGATGCGAAAAGGACCGCTGGTTCGGTCATGTGGAAAGAATGACAGATGAAAGATTGACGCAGCAGATGTACAATGTGAATGTGGATGGACTTAGGTACCCAGGGAGACCAAGGTTGACATTCCACGATTAGATCAATCGGATATTATCCGAGGGTGGTGTCAAGAGTCTCCGAAACCGGCGTGTTTGTATGAAAAGTGTAATGAACGTGAAGGAAGCCAGACAGGTTTGTCAGGATCATGAGATCTGGCACTCAATACTCTCTGCCTTCCCCGTAAGGGACCAAGCGTGAAGATATGTATGTGATTAATAACTGAAACGGTAAACCTAAATGATAATATATTTTAATGACATGGCTTATACATAATATTTCTTATTTTTACATTTATACACTTTATAAAACATTTAATAAAAATATATCAAAAAACACGAATATATAAAATAGAATTCCACTGAACGTGGTCTTTTTTTGTGGTCTTCTAAACCTTCATTTATCAGGAGGAGGTGAAGAATCTCCTCACAATACTTCCGGTCCTTACGGGGTGTAAGGGACTTGGCGTGAATATATGTATGTAAAAAAGTTGATCAATTTATAGAGACCGTCTAAGCTGAAATGACGCGCTTTACTTAATAAGTTTATTGAGATGTGTTAATGCAAATATTAACAATTATCTTATGTGAGTGAGGGTATTTTTTTTTCAAGATTTTTAGTCTGCGTACAGATCAGTCTCCTAATCTCATGTAGTCATAGCAAATAGCAATTCTACTTGTTTATGTTATTTTATATGTATAAAAGAAGAGGTGTTGGTCCGGGCTCCTTTGCAGAATATACCATCTGCCTTTCTTGCCAGGCAGTTCGTAAAAGGCGAGCATAGGCTTATCATCACTAACACTGTGACATCTGACTAGGTGGTAGAGTTTCGCAGCGACTCGCCCGGAATGGTACCACCGCCTTACCTATTCTTGCCGCCATAACGTCATAACGTGTTCCGGTTCGGAGGATAACTTAGCCGGTAAACTTACTTTTGCTCGAGGCCTAACATCCGCACCTCAGGTTGGCAATGCACCATTACTATTATGAAATTTTAAAGTATTTTTGTGTGTATGCATATTTTTGGGTCTAGATATATATTTTTTTGTGTAAAGGTCGCCCATTGGTCGAAATTCGACCATAATCAATTTTAATATATTTTTGATAAGAACGAAATCTTCATTTATCAAGACCAACTTCTTTGTTTCCAAACATTAAGAATATAGTTTGTGCGCCATCTGTGATCTTTTGTCGTTATCATCAATATAATTTGTTTGTGTGTGTCAAAAGCATGGTAGTATGTGTAATGATTTTTTTTTTATTTAACGCACTTTATAAACATTATTATTTAAAAACATTAGCTTTTTGCAGCTCTACTACACATAAACTATAAGTGTAACAAATTTTAAACTCCGCCGTCCTCGCAATTTTCGTTAAAATGGGTCCAACGTTTTTACTTCACATATTAATGTTATGATTCTGCGATATCTAGTTATAGCTTACATGAGTGAGATAGCTAAACATACTAAATGACAGAAAGATACACATGTTTATTATCGATTTCTCTTGAAGCTAATCATATATTGTTTCGTAACTATTGCACGACGCCATATTATCTTAACTAAATAAAACTAAGTTTCTCTACATGTATAATTACGATTAAGATCATTTCCGAACAATTAAAAATGAAATCCCTTTACTTTTTTATGTTTTAGAGATGCTTTGTTAGTTGGAAACACACACTAACATATTATTTTACTTAGTTTCGTATAAATATTTTGCCTTTGTTATTGCAAACATCTACAGAAAGCCCAGTGCACGTGCACGATTTTCCCTTTAAGCTGCAAAATCTGTAGGTTCTGTCTAGTAATGTGACTACTTGGAGACTAACTGTCTTAATACAAAGAAATTAAACACTCGTTAAAACATGTTATATGATTCTCAACCAATATTATGTGCTACACGCAAATGTGTTTAGTTAAAGAGGCGTCTAAATTGGTTTGGTGGTAAATGTTTATTTATGGTGTCTAAAGACGCTGAGCTTATTGTTATTGAGGTCAAGGTCATAAGACTATGCTATAATACAACTAGCAGTCCGTCTCAACTTTGCACGGGTGTGTAAACTTTATATAAAAGAAAGACATGTTGGTTACACTCTTTTAATATAACTCAAGAACGGCTCAACCGATTCGACTAACAATTGATAGGGTGGTATCAATTTTGCCATACAACCAAAAACAAAAATGGCAGGAACTTCGCCGGAACAGGTAGTACATATACAATACACTATATACAATATATATATATATATACAATACACTAAAACTACGTGTTGAATTTCTACGTACTAAACATTCTTATTAACGTCCGTTCCATCCGTTTCAAAGATCTAAAAATACATAGGAACAGACAGCGGAAAGCGACTTTGTTTTATACCACGTAGTGATCAATTGAAAAACCTTTCCTTAGACATATAAAAAACAGAATATTGAAAATAAAATTATTATCGTACTACGAACACTCATAAGTTTAGTGCCTTCAACTTTTACAGAAGAAATAGCAATTAAAAACTGGGCATCTTATCTTTTTCTTACTTTTGATAATAATACATACATATCTTCACGCCAAGTCCCTTACAGGGTAGGCAGAGAGTATCGAGTGCCAGACCTCACGATCCTGACAAACCTGTCTTGCTTCCTTCACATTCATAACCCTTTTCATACAATTGATAATAATACTACACATGAACAAATAAGTTTTTGTTATCATTTTCAACGCCATCCCTATTATATAACGTAGTTCTTAGCCTTCTCAGTTTTTTTTAGATTTTAGAATTATTTTCTCTATAACCGCAGGGTTAATGTAACATACCTAGAACTGCTAATAGCCAGCGAGGCTTACATCATGACAGGCTAGCATGTGTATCAAAATTAGACTTCTGTATTCATAAGTCTGAATGCTTATTATTTATTTTACGTATTTAATTGTATCGATAAGTCATAAAGAAATTTGCTTGCTTTTCATCTAAATTTTACGTAGTTTTTAAGAGATATTTACTACTATATTATTAAATGATAATAGCTAATTAATCTCACCTGAACTATGATCATCTTCATAGTAATCTTCATCATAATCTAAAATGGCATGAAGTTGAGTTTTACCGCCAGATGCATTTGTTTCAACCTTGGTAAATCCACGCGGCCTATCTGGTGGTGCTTGTCCACTCCCATCATTTCTGTTAACACTAGGTGCCTCACTTGGACGTGGTGTGGTTATAGAAGGTGGAGTAACAGGATTATTGAAGTAATTATAACCATTAAAATTATGGTTTGGATTATTTTCAAACCTTCGACTAGATGTTGGTCCTGGAGTGGTGGCAGGTGGATATGGAGCATCCGCATACCCTGGATTCTGTAGGGGATTTTGTATACCATTTTTATCTATCCTTTTCTGTTCATAATCATAATCACCGGTGGCGTCATGAACATATTGCCCTGTGTTGTCGTATTGCGCATTTATTTCTTGAATCCTTTGATTTTCTAGTTGTATTTCTAGTCTAGAATTTTGTTGTTGGTATACTTGAGTATGTAGTTGACTAAAAGGGTTTTGGATGTTTTGTCTTGGGTAGTGAGTGTACTGGTTTGGAGGTGGGAGATAAGTACTGCCAGCACGCTTCCGAACTTTCGATCGTCGATTTTGGTTCGGTGGAGTGAACGGCTCATTGCCAGGATACTTTGGTGCATATTCAGATTGATCTGGTGAATATAAGAGATCATCTAATTGAACACGTAATGGAGCAGGAGATGTATTTACAAGAGGGGTCGCTGCACCTATAGCAGCCACGCTAAAGTTTGTCAAAGCCATTGTTTAGTATTCTCTAAACATTGCTGCGAAAATAAACTTTATCGTCGACACGCTATTAGGACGGCACTTGCATAATAATTGTATGTTAGATTCATAGAAGCAGTAAACATTATAGTATATCTCTAGAGTACACTGCACTATCACTATTTTTCACTGTCACTTTACACCAGGACAATCAATCACCTGTAACAAAAAAAATATTTTAGTATTTTTATATCCTGGTCGCTCATTGGTAGAAATTCCATCTTTATAATTAAGTTACAGACTTTCCATTTTTGAATTGTTACCATGTTTGGTGTCTTCATTTTTTCATGTTATTGGAAGACAAATAAGTAGATGGATTTCCTGGTGGTAAGAAATTCACGCCGCCTAGAGACACCGAAGTTTGGTGCGCTGCCAACCTGAGGCCGGGATGTGAGATCTCGAGCAAAAGTAAATTTTGCGGCTATCTTACCTTCCGAACTTGAACACATCAAAGTCAAGCACTGACGTTATGGCGGCAGGAACAGGTAAGGCGGTGGTACCAACATGGGGAAAAACTTCAGATATTTCTTACCGTAATAGGATATCAGTCAACTTATTTGCTTCCAACACTAGAAATGTATTACTTGGTTGAAAGACCGCATATTATGACCTGGTATTTTATTTTTAAATCATCATTTAATTTAATATAATGAGCTATAAATACAATATTACGATTTTTTCACTAACAATGCAGAAGCTGTTACTATTAATACTGACATTGTCACTAATGATACTGAAATTATCACTAATGATGCTGAAATTGTCACCAGTAATACTGAAATCATTAATCATTTTCTGATAAGTGATAAGTTAAAAAAGATAGTTTTACTTTGAACATTTTAATTACTGATACATACTTATTTTCTAGAATGCGCCAGAATTGCTTATAGCA
This sequence comes from Calephelis virginiensis, assembly GCA_002245475.1. Lineage (NCBI taxonomy): Eukaryota > Metazoa > Arthropoda > Insecta > Lepidoptera > Riodinidae > Calephelis > Calephelis virginiensis. Next base: position 54,861 of record NJDC01007669.1, read on the forward strand.
CAGTATACAACCAGCACCTTTAAATAATAATTATGAATGGGCATTGCCTTCAGAATTTTAAATTAAAATGGATTTTTTGTTTTGTAAATTACCTCGCTTCCTGATAGGATGTTAGTCTAAGGAAATGAGCTAGTCAACATTTATAATAGAAATAAACATACAACATAAGTTAATGTTTATCCATACTAATATTTATTGCAAAGTATGTTTGTTTGTCCTTCTTTCATGTCGCAAGAGAGCGATGTTGATTTTATTATTTATGTGTGGGCTCTATATATAGGGGGCTCTAAAGGAGGCTGGGGCTGCTGAAGAGTAACTAATGTTAGAGTTTACATTCATATTTTTCACCCTCGCCACTTGGTGGACTTCTATTTTTTTACAAACACAACTTTCACGTTTCCACAATACTTTGTTTTACACTTTTGTTACAGTTTTGCCAAATAGGTTATTTACTTAAAGAGTCTGTGAAAACGGAAACTAGCTGGATAAAGCATGAAATAAAGTTAAGTGTGGAAAGTACTAGTGCTATTAAAAATTATGACTGCTTTTATCAAACGTGAAGATGCAGGCAACATATAACTCTGAATAATAATAAATTTTCTCTAATCGTAAATATTGGATCCATTCTTCTTCATACCCTTACTAATACAATTGGCATTCGGCTATAAAGGCACTGTTCGTGATCAGTGAATGTCATATGCTATAAGGTTTTCGAATTGAAATTAGGGAATTCCTTAAACATAATATCTGCATATTTCTAAATTATATTCGATTTGCATGCTTTTTGACATTAACACTTTTTTACTTATGATATTTTCATTTTTTACCTTTCGCCTCTGTGGTCTAGTGGTCATAGTCCAGGACTTGACTTTATGAGACCTCGGGTTCGATTCCTAGATTGGGCAATAAAAAAAAGTGGTTTTTCGAATTTTCTAAAAAAAATGTTGCTCGGCATTGGTTGTGTGTCCTGTTGTTTGTAGATAAAATCTGTTGATTCTGTGAAAAATTATCACCAGCTCGGAAAAAGTAAAAATGTAAGTATCTTCACGTCCATATCCCCGAAGGAGTAGGCAACCGGGCACTCGTCTGATGAAGAAAACGTTGATTTTTATTGAAAAATAAAAAAAAACTCATTTTGAGTTGTTTACCGTCTTTCTGATCTTAAGGTTCAATGTTGGCGTTGATTACATGAGGTAACGAGTTCGATGTCCGGGTCAGGCAACTCTTTTAATAAAATCACGTAAGAACGTACTTGAAGATAGGTACACGTAGAAATGTATAACTATGGAACACGGTCTACTGTTACTATCCTAAATAGTGAAATACTTTTTTTATACATGATTCTCTATGTACTGTAATTTAAAATGACCTTTCTAAGATAATTCAATTAACATTCCTTCGTGCCAATCTATAAATATTAATCAACATAAATCAGTTCAACAAACAGATGTAATATTTTTGTATCTTTGAAAGGCAAACATTTTTTCCCCTTAAATATTACTATGATTAGTCTATACAACTAATTTTACCGTAATTATACGTTACCAACCTAAGAGTTATAATAAGTGACGTCAGTTTGCAAACAACTCCACCCTGCAAACTAGAATACAATTATACAAATATAGAAATGCTTAGTTATACTAGATACGCTAGATGATAAGAATTAGGCGAATATTCAAATTAGGAAGCCTGAACATGTTGAAGAACTCTAACTAGTTAAAGGCTTGGCTCGAATAAATATTTCTTTATCTATCTTATTTTTTTCTCACTCTCTTGTAAAGTTGTGATTTTTTTAGTTTTTTATATTCATGTAAGCGGCTATATTATAGCTGCCATTAAGCATAAATTTTATCAACTATCAAGTTTCTAATCGATTATTTTTTTGAGCTTTCTGAGCTGAGATCAGTAGAGTTATTTTCAAATGACATCATTAAGCCCACTAAAACTGTTTTCAAATTTCACTAGGAATCACGTCGCGATTTGATAACTCTTTTTTTTTAAAGATATAAAATGTTTCCGAAATGGTGCCACAGAAATTTTATCAAAATCCTACTAATTATACATTAATTTATATTACTTACTATAAATATTTACTTATATTATATTATATTTAAAAACCACCAGTCATAACATGAACAAACTAATGTTGGATCACTTTGGAACCATGACCCATTTTCTAAAAACAACCATCAAACTCGGTTAACACCGAACTATCGGTGAAGTTGCAAAAAATCGCGAGACTAGCAACAAATTAGTCATTAAAAAAAAAGTAACATACTAGAAAATGTATGCAGTGGAATTGAGAATCACCTCCTTTTTTTGGAATCCTTTAAAGCATGGATAGTATGGCGTAAATCTTTTTCATATATGTGTAACTTTTTATATAAGAATTTGATTTCGATAAATCTTTTCTATAGATAGAGCAATGTAGTCAAAGTAGTGTAAGAATTTCCGCAAGATCGAAAGAAAAGGTGGACGCAGTTATAGACAAAACAGAGTTCACCTTTTCCTTCGATCTTAATATATTATACATATAAAATAACATGTCCTGAGTAACTGATTCATAATCGCTGCAAAAACTGTTTGAGCTATAGCCATAAAATTTGGTGAGTAGGGTCGTTTTATTGAGTAGACACCCACTAACGACGGAATTTAGGAAATTCTACCCCTAAGGGGTGAAATAGGGGTTGAAAGTGTGTATGTTAGACCGTTATTAGTTTGAAACATGAAACTTTATTTTTGGGCTACTTAATAACTTAACGTATTTAAGCGTTTCTGGAAATTTTAACACTACGGGGGTGAAATAGGGGTTGAAAGTTTGTATGAAAGTCCTTATTAGTGGGGTATAATCAGTAAATATATTAAACTAGCGGCTCACCCCGGCTTCGCAAGGTTATGAAATATACACATAAACCTTCTACTTCAATAACTTAATTTATTAAAAAAACACATCAAAATCTGTTGCTTAGTTTTAAATATTTAAGCATACAAAGGGACAAAGGGACAGAGGAAGTGACTTTGTTTTATACTATGTAGTGATGGCACGCGAGCAAAGCCGCGGGTAACAGCTAGTCATTCAATATTAAAATTGAAGTCCGTTGGTTGCAATTCTACTTGGTTAAAATTATATTAACTAGTTTTGACGATATAAGTTACGAGTTATACCATTTAGTTTTTCATCTCCTTTGCTTGCTTGCTAAAAACTAAAAGCCAGGGACCAACACAAGGAAAATTTCAAATGAATATGCAGATGTACTAATAAATTTGGCTCTTTTGGTAAAACTCGTGGTGTCCCTGCACGTTTTGCGACTGATTGTATCTTTTTGGCTCACGATGTATGCTCGTGAGAAATACAAAGATATATTTTAAGGCCAATGAAAATCAGTTACAAATACACAATTGGCTGTTTGACTGTTGTAATAATAAAATATGTCAAATCATACAGCTTACAAGTTATAGTTTAACCCGTGACTTTGGCAGCGTAATATAGTTATGATTTTAATACAGGGTGACATTACCAGCAAAATTTTGAAAAATGATTCGGAATCGAACACTTTCGATGTATTAATTAACGAGAAAAGAAAAAAAAATACAATATTTACTATACGCAAAATACAAGATTCATGATTATAACGTAAATTAAGCATAGAACTGGTTCCCAATGACCGCAGTCGTTTTCGCAGGCTGGTGACGTCATGACTCGTACTGGGTAGTGTGACAAAAAGTGAAACACGTATCCGACTCCTATATTTTTATGTAAGTTAATCGATTATTCCGTTATGTAAGAACCGATTTCAAAAATTATATTTTCATTTGAGAAAGCGTATTTCCAAAGTGGTCGCATTGCTATAAAGTCTTGATTTCATTATGGAACCCCAGGGAAAACCAGAAAAAATATATTTTTTTCAAATAAATGTTCTTCGATATATTACAAAAAATATATCTAACCCCAAAATAAGCCAACTACATGGTTGTGCCATGGGTGTTAGCTAACGACATTAATATAAATTAATAGAAACTATTGATCGTCCAGTGATCGAAATTCGACCATCAGATATTTAAATTATTAATTTTTCAGTACAAATTAATAAAATATAACTTTCAATAATTATTAAGGTTCTATTGTTAATTTTTTTTGGAAAGAACGCCATCTTCATTTATGACCTTACCTTGTTTCCAAATATTATGAATACAGTTTGCGCGTTATTTGTGATCATTTATCGTTTTCAATATTTATGTTTGTGTGTGTCAAATGCATGGTAGTATGTGTAATGTTTTATTTATTGATTTAATGCAAAAAAATAGCCTTTTGCAATTCTTATACACATAAACAATAAGTATGCCAAATTTCATACTTCTCCTTCCTCGCAATTTTCATAAAAACAGGTCCAAATGTTTTGCTTCACGTTTTAATATTATGATATTTATATGGATAATAGAATAAACCTAATAAACACCAGACCTAATAATGCAGACATCTAAATGTTCATCACATCTGAACTCGTTGATAATCGATTCCGAGCCTCGTGGTTAGTTGGTGAAGCTAGTCCCCTCGACCAACGAGTTTGCAGTTTTACTGTGTTTACATTATTCTTTAGATCTACCTACCTATATTATTTATTCTACCAAAACATCCATGCCTGCATTTATAATGTTACAAAACACCATTTCCACTTTTGATGCCTACAAAAAATTTCTTACTATCAGGAAATACAACTAAAATCTTATCCAAAATCTTATATAGAACTTTTTTAAACTAAAAATTCGTCTGTAATAAGCAGAAGATGTCTATGGTAACATAATTTGTGAGCACAATGGGAAGTTCTCATAGTTCTTGTTGATAATCGTACAAAGTGCATATAGACCATTGATGGGATCTAATATGCAACAACTATTGTTGAGTAACTAGACGTCTAACTTACATAATATGATCACTTACGTTTGATTGGTATTTTTCCATAACTTTTTATTAACTTTTATTGTCACTTCCATGTCTTCTTAATAAAAGAAAGTCGCTTTCCGATGTCTGTACTATATATGCTTAGATATTTATAACCACGCAACGGATTTTGATGTAGTTTTTTTATTACATAGAGTGATTTAGGAGGACGGTTTATATGCATCACTACATAGTATAAAACAAAGTCGCGTTCTCTGTCCCTATGTCACTACGTATGCTTAAATCTTTCAAGCAACGCAACGGATTTTGATGCGGTTTTTTTAAATAGATTAAGTGTTTAAAGAGTTTTAAGGTTTTTATTATGTATATTTTATACCCGTGTGAACTCGGAGCGGGCCGCTAGTAATTAGATAAAAGTTTGTCCACTCGTGCAAAGCTGGGATGGGCTGCTAGTAAAATAAGTTTTGCATTTTGTGTTTGTTCATGTACATGCAAGGGTTAAGTGTTTCACGCGTAATTTTGTAAGTTTTTTGTTTGAAGGCAGTGAACTATGATTCTATTGATGGCAAATGAGAACTGTGGTCTATAGACACCATTGACGTTACTGATGCGTCACTTTCGTGTGGCTCCGACTTAGGCTTAATGTGTAGAGGCTATTCTGCCCTCCGTACCAGAAGGCGACAGTACCAAACGTTGTGCTGGCGGCAGGAATAGATAAAGCTATGCAAGCTGCTGCTGCTGCAAAGCCGGGCAAGTCACAACACAGTGTTAACAGTGGTAGTGTTGGTAATGACCAATTTAAGTAATGGTCACCTTTTACGAGATGACGGACAAAATACAGATCTATTCTACAAAGGGAACCCGGACCACCATAGTCATAAATCAATCATTTAAATCTACCCGATAACTTTTTTTGAGATCAGAATTTTGTCTTGATTTTCATTAAAAAAAAACATATTCAATAGAATAGAATAAAATTGGCAGTGGCACAACCAGGGCACCCACGACTAGCCGAAGACACTAAGTCCCACAATGTGATACCTAGGTGGCAAGCCTATCGCCAACCGGGCACATTTCTAATCCCGAGCAACATTTTTTATTAGAAAATTGGAAAAACCCAATTTTCTTTTTGTTGCCCGACCCGGGATTTGAACCCGGGTCCTCATGCAGATTTGATTGATTTTTGATTAATTTTAATATTTTTTTAAAGACAAAAGTACCACTACTTTAGTCCTTAAAAAAATATTAAAAACATTTCTCATTTCTTTAGAAAAACATTTCTCATTTTTGTAATAAATTAATTCAGATGTTCCTAATATTACCTACTATCATATAATGCACTTTAGAAGTTAATTAAAATATTATTCATCCAAAAGCTTCTTTTTTTACAGCTCTATGATCCTGTTCACTTAATTTGTTTTTAAAATCTTGCAACACTGACCGGAAATGGCCTTGAAATTATAGCACGTAATTAGCGCAGTAACAAAATAGTAAATAAGTACTTAAATACACAAGTACATATTTTTTTAATATATTTTATAGAGGATGTCATAAACCGCCTCCATTTTGATTTATTTGACATTATGTTGGTTCGAATAAATGTTTCACTCAAGGTTTTGGAATGTGACGACCCCAACATCCGCTAGTGGAATAATATGGTAACAACACACCATGGATGTGGTAGAAACCCCTGCGACATGTCACAAACAAATTGTTTACGGTGTAAGTAATTAAGTATGCTCTTAACCAAAAGAGGTAGGTAGAAGTACAACCAGTACACCCAAGATTAGGCGAAAGTACTATTTAGTCACATAATTATTTTTATGTGAGAAATTAAGCACACTAGCTCTCCTAATGGTTAGAAACATCCGTGGCCTATAGAAACCATAGATGTTACAGGCGCATCGTTGTCTTGAGGCCGGTATGGTGGGCCTATTGTGCAAGTCTACCGATTACCCTACTCTCCAAACCGGAACATGAAAGTATCATTATGGCGGCAGGAATAGGTAAGGCGGTGAATCCCCACGCAAGTGGTTGCACAGCACTCTGTCACTATTGGTCTACATTTTAACCTATGCTCGCCTCTTATAAGCTGCCTGGTCTAGATGCAGATGGTCTATTCTACTTCTCAGGTGGCAAACCTATCGCCAACTGGGCCCTATCTAATCGTGGGCAACGTTGATTTGATTAGTAAATTAAAAACCACATTGTGAGTTGCTGGAATCGAAGCTGAGACCTTATGCGGTCAATGCCAAGATTGGACCAATAGACCAAAGAGGCAATAACGTTAATAACAATAATCTATGCTCGTCTTGTTAAGTAAAAAACAGGCATAAGTTCTAAAATCGAGTCCCGGCGCCGTGTTGGTATCATATTCCGATTTTTCAGTATTAGTTCAACTTTAGTCTACTTTAGTTATCTAGATAGTTGAATCATTGCTTTACATACCTTAAACCAGTTACTAAAGGTTTACAACTAAATAAAATAATGTCAAGGACTTTAACTCCATTAAACTAACTTTTTGAAACTATTTAAATCAGAAACTAAATGGAAACTATTATGAAACGACTCATAAAATATTTATCTGTATCGTTTTAATGTCACTGGATCAATCTTAGTTGGTTTATCACATCCTCTATATGTAACAGAATTATGTAAGATTAACTATCACCTCTGTGCTCTAGTGGTTCAGTGTGGTATACAGGCGGTCCTGGGTTAGGTTCCGTGAAACTCAGAACGTGTTTCTTAACTTGTCTAACAAAACCGATACTGGTGCTAATTCTGATGAACATTAACTAAATTTGTTTTAGGAGTATGCCACATTTTTCTAATAAAGAAAAGATAAAACATTTAAGACATGTCAGATTTATTCAGACATGTCTTATATGTTATCAAATTATAACGGTTTTAATAAATATTCTCCAAGGAATAGAAGAAGAGCATGTAAGCAGATTAGCTCAAACGTGACCTAGAAAGGTCCGTTTAAACCGCGTTCGACATTTTTTCGAAACGGAATTCCGGAAGTTTACAAGTCCGGACTAAACTGACAAGCCTAAACTATCCCCTCTCTTTTCTTTTTGTTTTATTGGAAAAGGATGAAATACATTTAAATAAGTTTAATTGGTGCTCAGCAAAATTACTACCTATGTTGACCGTACCAAAAATTATAATGAAGTATGGCCTACCTTAAAAATACGCTCTTATACTTAGTTGATTGATAAAAATGAAAAAAAGAAGTATCTAATTTTCTAAATTTAATCGAATTGAGAACTCCCAATTTTTAAAGTCGGTTTAAACAGAGAACAAGTTTTATCTTGCCAATTGTCGTAATTCAGTTGTAACTTGTACCCAAGTATGAATCAGAATTTAAATTTTGGCATTATGCGTCTTATACAAACTGGCCGACATTAGCATAAGTTTTGCAATAACCAATGCCATATAGAACAAACATATTTAGCTTTTGTATTATTGGCTATTGGTTTGCTGGTTTTTCTGTTAGGCCCACCACATACATTTGAAATTCCTTTACGGAATCCCGTTTCGAAATTTCGAAACAAACTTTCGCCCATACAAATCTACTCATACGGTAAACTTACTGATGTGAGTAGCAGATCCACATTGTTGTTAGAATTTGTTGAGTTCGATTTTTTCGAAACGAAATTCGGGAACGAAATTCTGAATGTGTGTTAGGCGGGCCTTAGGTAAGCCAAATACATTCTGAATACCTACCTACCTTTCTGAAACTCCTATCTCGAATTCCGTTTTGAAATTTCGAAACAAAATGGCACCCTCACTTAAATTCCGTTCGAAAAAATGACTGACATGAGAAGTAAGTCCATAGATTAATTGGGATTTGTTGCATTCGAACTTTTTTGGAAACATTTTGAGTTTTAATTTTATTTTTTTTACCGTGTTGCTCCTTTGCAGAATAAACCATCTGCCTTCCTGCTAGGCAGCTCGTAAAAGGCAAGCATAGGCTTACCGTCACTAACACCGTGACATTTGACTAGGTGGTAGAGTTTCACAGCGATTCACCCGGACTGGTACCACCGCCTTGCCTATTCCTGCCACCATAATTTTGCGATGTGTTCCGGTTCAGAGGGTAGCCGGTAAATTTACTTTTGCTCGAGGCCTAACATCCCGGCCTCAGGTTGGCAACGCACCAATGCCTCCTTTGGTGTCTCTAGGAGGCGTGAATTTCTTACCATCAGGAAATCGGTCAGCATGTTTGCCGTCCAATATCATAAAAGAAAATGGCTAATGTGTTGCTAGCTTCGCAGACAACAACTTCACTGGATTTTATATTTATTTCCCTAGTTACCTACATGATACTATTAAATGAGGTGTGTAAGAGCTAGGGTTCGGTTATCGAACCCTAGCTCTTATGTAATGAACGCAAACATTAGACCACTTGACCGAGGTTCCACCGAGGTGAAAATGTTACTAATATTATGAATGCGAAAGCTTTAACGTTTGTTACTCTTTCACGCAAAAACTGCTGAACCGATTTTCATGAAATTTGGTACACATATTGAGGGTAACTCGGATTCACACATAAAATAGTTTTTTATCTCGAAAAAATGTTCCTGTGAGACCATTAACCACGCGGGCAACGCCGCAAGGAACAGCTAGTGTTACATATTTCTTACTATCGTGGAAGCTGCCAGCTTGATAGTCTGCGAATCTCATAAAAAAAATAATGAATTTTAAACACAAGCACTAAATGTCTTCTATCTTATGTGTGGGTTGTTAGGAATACTAAAAATCCTTGAGTTATAATCTCATTTAAAGCTTTTTTACAAATATGGCGAAATTCCCCTTTGCATTTTGCATTCGATATTTAAATATTATGATTACTCATCGGCATTATTAAGCACCGCATACACTGTATTTTATCTATATGTATATTAATACGTGATCTGCCTACCATGTAAGGGACTTGGCGTGAAGATATGTATGTATATTAATAATTTAATGATCTCCTCTCTGATGTAATATTCTGGTGTTGACAATGACGACGAGAAGTCCCAGATTCAATTTAGGTGGAATCTTCTAATAAACCCAACGTTGCCCAGTATTGCATTATTGTTAGTTAGCACAAAGGGTTTGCCACCTATCATGATATGGGACTAAGAATATTCGATTAGTCATGGATTCCCGGATTCCCTGGTTGTACCTTGCTCCTGCTCCTGCGTACGCGCAATTTTCGTAAAAAGGGTCCAAAATTTTAGCATCACGTATTAATATATAGATAAGCATTATATATATTTCTATAAATTTTAAAGAAAGAAAAAATTTCGCCCCAGACAGGATTTGAACCTGTAACCTTTCGTCTCAAGCCGACGAATGCTCTAACCAATTGAGCTACTGAGGATTCAAGTCCCGTGTCGAAATTTTTAATTCCTTTCTAACCCGTTAACGCGGGTAGTTATGTCCTATAGATACACAATTCTGAGTACCCACCAAATGAGTTCATCATTACAGATGAAATTCACATTTTAGAATGGCCATAACATAACATAACATTATATATATTGTGGTGAAGTTGTAAAAACCTCGCGATTAGTAACATATTAGCCATTTAAAAAAAAACATTTTTATAATATAATCTTGTGTTGGTCCGGTTGCTCTGTGCAGAATAGACACCATCCGCCTTCTTGTTAGGCAGCCTGTAAGAGATTTGTAGGTCAAATGGTTTATTACCAATCGTACACTTGTCTTATATCAGGCAACGTTGGGTTCACTAGATGCAAAGATAGGAAAGTTCAAAAAATGGTACTACTTGTTGGGTAAGGATGAATCCATAGCCTTATAGGGGTTCCACACGGATTAAAACATTGGTTTAATTGGTTTGCATCTATGTGGAACGTGGATTTAATTCAAATTTTTATTTATTTTAAAGTTTCCACCAAGGTCACCTTTGTGGAAGGCGTGATTAGGGCGTAACTACAACCGCCTGGATGATGCTTTACCCATACTGGTCACTATAAATACAGTTTGAAGTTCCGGTTTGGAGAGTTGGGTAGCCACTAAACTTGAACATTAGGTCTAACGGCCCAGCCATAGGACAGCTACGCATCTATAACATTTATGGTGTCTATAAGCCTTGTTTCCTTTATTATATGAAGAGCCGTGTCCACTGTCATAAAAAAAACGGCAGTGAAATGTACAAATTTTATAACGGCTTGTATTATTTTTATCAGACGATAATACCGAAGGTGTCAGTAATAAAACTTTTTTCAATGTCAGACCTCATATAGTTGTCAGCTAAACAATGTCCAACAGAATCTCAGCCATAGCGCATGGACAAAAACCAGCAATAAGTATGCGGAAGCAGTTTTGTCGTTCAACAATTAAATTGTGCCGCGCAATTATTGAAATTGCAAAAATTTATTGTTTCCGATTGATATTTAAATGCCAATTTAACAATACGTAACCTTATTGTTTTAATTTGTTGGTATGTGATATTTTTTGTTCAAAATAAAAACAAAAATGTATTGACTTTTGAGCATATTTTTTTGTTTTGTTTTATTTAATTTGTACCCTTTGACAGGCTAAGGCCTTTGCCCATGCTGCCGCTTTTTTCGTTGATTTTGTTTTTCTAGTTGATTTTTGTTCTAAATATCACAAAAGCGAATGACTTATAATTGTAACTTAATTGAAATCTCAACGCTATTATCATAACTGTTATATAAAAAAAGTAAAACAAGTAGAGCGAAAATTGTTTCGTATTTTTGATATTTAAACACAAATATAGTTAACAAACTTTTTTTTACCAACTAAAATAAATTTATAAGAAAGTACAGCGCAAAACCTGTCTATACAATACTTTATCATTTTTTTTTTTTGATTGTCAATAAATATTTTGAGTACGGGAAAGTAAAAAAACGGAAACACTAAAAACGTTCATGTTTTATCTTTAATTTATTAATATAACATAACTTCAAGCCTATTTAAAAATAGAAAAAAAATCGTGCATAATAAACAGTCAGAACATCTACTTATGTCTGAAATGTCATTCAATAACATCTATATTTGTAATAGGAACTTGACAAATTCCATAAAAGAACAGACACTATGCATAAAAAAGTTATTAGCAATTAGTATCTGACATAAATGTATAAACTTATTAACCTGATTGTGGGCCAATCGACCCATTAGGCCTTAGACATTATTTTTGTTATATGTACGCTTTTATCTGTAAAATGTTAAATTACTTAGAAAACTTATACGTATAATGCAATAAAAGTGAGAGAAAACATTTTTTTGTTGCATTTTTAAATAACGTACTACTATATTTCTACAATTATTAGCTGCATCTTGTTCAAATCAATTTCTATAGAAAATTTTCATTGAAATCTGCAGCATATGATATGTTTTTTCTTGGATTTTATTATTGTAGAAATTTTAAGAAAAATGCAGAGTTCATCTCTCAAAGAATTGACTAAAAAGTGACTTTAAAAACCTCACTGTCATTTTTATGAACTTGCTTTAAGATAAAAAGTATCAATACTATATTATATATAGGAATTTTTCGCAATTATCATACAATGGTTTATAGAAAGCGTCTATTTACCGGAACAGTCAGACATATCAAAAAACACATGTCGAGTCTAGGATTTTATTTTGCCCTTAACGTACAGAATCCTAAAAATCTTAAAAACATCACTATACAAGTTTAAGGATAGCGCACACTTTAAAGGTTAGTACTTGTACATTACATGAAGGTTTTAATCGGAGATTACTGATTTTTTTCACTATCTTCACGCCCATATCCCCGACAGAGGAGGCAGAGACACAACCGGGGCACCCACGGCTAGCCAAAGACATAAAGTCAAACAATATGATAGGTGGAAAAGCTATTGCCAACCGGGCTCATATCCAATCCTGGGCAACGTTAATTTTTTTAGAAAATTGAAAACATACATTTTCTAATTTTTTATTGCCCGACCCGGGAATCGAACCCAGGACGTCAAGAAGTCAAGTCTGACGTTGGAAGTCTAGACCACAGATACGCTTTTTTAATTTTTGTGTTATGTATCGAACAATTTTGTTCCCGAAGCGGTCCAAGTGTGCGCTGTCCTTTTGACTACAAAATTATACAATCATAAGTGCGTTACGTGTATTGGTGAAATGTTATAATATGCGTATAGAATATTTATTTGATATGATGCAATAAGGAAAATAAGCAAAATTGTATTTTACCTAAAGTTATCTCGCTTTCCATTTCCGTAAATTTTGGTTTTGGTAAGACCAGAGATTAGTAAATATATTGTCTTTGGTAAGACGTATTGTTTGTGTTGAGTTCAATACATGGTGTCTTTTATTTTATGTCTTTTACTTAAATAAGTTTTTAAACTAAAATATATTTTGACACGATTTTATTTGTAAGAACTAATTATTATTAGTTTAAAAACGAGCACTACGGAAAATCTGTGATGTAACGCTCGCTGACCGCATTCGTAACAGTGAGATCCGAGAAAGAGTGGGATTGA
>NJDC01007672.1:0-29991 GCA_002245475.1 Calephelis virginiensis
GCGACCAAGTGCTTGATTTCTGTCTTTTACCATTTTTCATTAAACGGAGTTTTTAAAAAAGTTCCAAATATATTAAGCTGATCAAGTATAGTTAAAATAAGCTTTTGAAAAATTAACGTAGGAAATGTCAAATATACGATCTTAAACAATGCTACTTCAACAATTGTCACATAACGACTTCAAGTATATACGAAGGGCCATAACTTTGTGCACGCAAACGACAGTAGAACAATAGATATCGAGACAATTTCTTATCGAATTCAAGACTTAATTCGTTTCTAAAATAATCACGCGCGTTAACGTAGGTACCTAATTCGCAATTCGACTCGTCAATTCGAAAGCAAAAATTTTCATGCCAACTTACGGCCAATGTTAATAATTTATCTCTAAAGATGGATTTCAAGCAATCTAGATAGGTGCGTATCCGCCGGCCTATCCTATACGTATTTGTCATATTTATCCTGTCCACAGATATGTTATTGGCAAGCGATAACATAAAAATGGATCAAAATATCAATCTTGGACAGCAAGTTTTGGATTAGGATTGATTATTAAAATTGGCCCTTAATCTCTAACAGTATTTTATTTTTCAACTTGCGGCCCCCACCCGGCTTCGAACGGGTATAAAATACGTATAAACTTTCCTCTTTAAACACTTTATCTATTTAAAAAAGTGTGTGTGTAGTTATGTACACGCGTTAGAAGTTATACTTCTTCGGCGTAATAAGATAAAAATATTTTTTTAAAAATAAAATGTTATATATAGCTAACTTCATAGCTAACTTCATCATGTCGGTTTTTCGTGACGGTGTGCGCACGGATCGTAAAAATTTACCCTCATTATTTTTTCCTAACGCGCCAAAAGAATTATAACTTCAAAAAGCTTGAAAATCCGTTGTGTATTTTAAAATATTTAAGCATACAAAGGGACAAACAACGCGACTTTGTTTTATACTAAGATGAATATAAGATGAATATAAACGCAGTACATAGGATGGGACTTTACATATTAATAAACATAGAATAAATCTAAGATATAAGTTGGCATTAAAATCTGTGTTACAAACAATAATAATAATATTAATAAAACAGTTTATGTGTAAGCAAAGCAGATCGGACCACTATATAATACATTTTGCATTGTAATTGGTCAGATATCTGCATTGCTAACTTAACATACCTACGCCTCCCTCACAAAAACGCGTAACTCGTCTTTTTAGAAAACTGATGTTTTTTTAAGTAAAAATTGTATTACATCGTCTTAATTTTTTGGTCTGTGTATCGCATGTCGCGTGACGGTAACGTTAGAGCAGCCGAGGCCAATATGGCGGCGTTGATAGTTATAGATCAAGTTTCACTTTTACCGTCGTTTCATAAAATGACACAATTCTTTTTTATTTCATTAGCATCTTGAAATGGTACTTATTTACTGTGTTTAAGAATTTACTCCCTTCAATATAACACGGATATATTAAAAAGGCAAAACCAAATGATATTTTAAATATAATTAAAAAACTTAACATCAATAAAGCTGCGGGTGTTGACAATATAAGGTCAATTGATATCAAGAGTATTGCACAAAATTTAGCTAAGGCAATAGCGCATTCCATTAACGTAAGCATATCTACAGGATCATATCCGTTAGAGTTAAAATCTGGTATAGTTAGGCCTATATATAAAAAAGGAAACAAAAGAGACTACGATAGTTACCGACCCATCACTATTCTACCAGTGCTTGATAAAATATGTGAAAAATATATCTGTAAGAAAATACATGCATTTTATAATAAAAATAATATCCTATCTTGTGATCACGGTTTTCAGTCAAAGAAAAGTACCACTTTACTGCTGTCTGAGTTCACTGACTATATTAATGAATGTTTGAATAAAAAAGGGCATGTAATTGTTATCTTTATAGATTATAGTAAGGCATTTGATACACTACAACATAATCTGCTGATACAAAAAATTGATGACAGTGGTATCAGAGGCCCTTTGCTCGAATGGTTTTCCAATTACTTACGAGATCGCTCATACTGCGTGAAGATAGGAAATGATTATAGTAAGAAGACATTAGTGAAACAGGGAACGGCACAAGGCTCCGTCCTTGGACCTTTACATTACCGAGCATATGTTGATGATGTTAAAAATATTGTACGTGATTGCAAACTTTATCAATACGCAGATGACACTTGCATAATATCACATGATAGAAACTTCGAATCAGCCCTTAGTAAGTTAAAGGAAGATTTTATGTCCATTAGTGAATGGTCCCATGATAACGGATTAATGCTTAAACCTTCCAAATCAAAAGTGATGCATTACACTCTAGTCATATTGCAATCTCTGCAAGTTTAGAAATTAAGTCGCACTGCTGTCAGTGCCTACACAGTCCTAGTTTACGTTTAAATTGCAATTGTCCTAAGTTAGAACAAGTATCACAATTCACGTATCTTGGACTTGTGATTGACAACAGGTTTAATTGGAAGTATCACATTGACACCGTGTGCCAAAAACTACGAGCAATAATGGCAAAGTTCGCAATAATTAAAAATCGTATACCTTACTACGTTAAGCTACAGATGTATAAAGCTCTAGCCGAGAGTATTATCTCCTATGGATTGAGTAGTTATGGTCGCACTTTTAAAACGTATATCGATATAATTTATAAAATGCAATTACGTTTACTTAAAACAATAGTCCCTTTTTCAATTAAAGTAAAATATAAAAATAATCCAGAAAAAATATTTCAGTATTGTAAGGTCTTGCCAATAGAGGACAAAATAAAGATGTTGCTCATTAAAGAAAACTATTTTAAATATTTTAAAAATGAAAGGCAGAGTTGTATCTTTACTAGGCAAATTGCGCAAAAATAATTGTCTATTGTCTGTTAGTGCTTCAAACTTCTATGGAAAACGAACTACAAAGTACATAGTTCCGAGATTAATTAATGATAAAATACACGTAGACATCCGTGATGAAATAACAGATTTTAACATCAAACGGATCCTCAAAAAAATATTTGTACTATGATTAGTTAAATAACTCACACACACCCATATTCACATTTATACTTATATATTAACTTATGCTATGATATGTGTAATTTGAGTAAATAAGTTTGAGTAAGTAAAAGTTTCATTTTTATTTAAATTGTGTTTTAATACATATATTTTAATAAATTATTAATCGGGAGTAAAATTAAGACAATCAAATATAAATAATGTTATGTTATAGTTATAAAAAAAACATGTCTTCCTTTTCCTTTTTTTTAAACTTAATTCAAATATATTATTATTTCGAATAGAAGTGGAGCAACTTTTACATGCGTGCTCACATACTAACAATTGTGAACATAAACCGGTTTAATTTTAGACTTTGCCAGTAATTTTTGAACTAACTATATTTTAATTATTGTTTTTTCTTTCTGTGTATCTTTATATGTAAAAAACTGTTTAACCGTGAAGTGCTACATTCGCACAAACCCTTCTAGGGTTTATGGATGTAAGAAATACCTTTTATTCTTATGTGTCTTAATAAATAAATGAAAAAAAAAAATAATTATTAATCGGATTATGAACATATATCCATATACAATTACTTTTTCTAAAAATACACAATTTCCGTGATACGAACTTATACGTAGAAAGTGTCGATACGAATCTATTTATAAAGACAAAAATTGCACACAGGTTAGTATACCTTCAAAAGAAATGTAACCCTGCTAAACCTGAAAGGACATAACTACAGATAAATACAATACTAACACTACAGCAGCTGTAACATTAAACAGGTATGTTATTCCAGCCTTTTAATTACATATCAATTAAGCGCTACGTAGAGAACCTGGCGTTATTCTAGTAGAGACCAATTAGAATGGACTTGTAACTGTATGCCTTCACTATAATGGTCACTGCACGCATGATGTGAAAATGCATAACTAATTTGTAATATACTAGTGAATGCTCGCAGCTTTATCCTCACAACAGTAATTACATTATAATTTTCCCCGTGTTTGTCTGGGCTCCTTTGCAGAATAGACCATCTGCCTTCCTGCCAGACAGCTCGCCATATTTGTTTTGACCCGTGTTGGTCTGGGCTCCGTTGCAGAATAGCTGCCAGGCAGCTCGTGTAAGGCGAGCATAGGCTTACCGTCACTAACACCGTGACATCTAACTAGGTGGTAGAGTTTCGCAGCGACTCACCCGGATTGGTACCACCGCCTTACCTACTCCTGCCGCCATAACGTCATGACCTGTTCCAGTTTGGAGGGTAAGGTAGCCGGTTAACTTTTGCTCGAGGTTAACATCCCGGCCTCAGGTTGGCAGCGCACCATTACCACCTTTGGTGTCTCGTGCGGCGTGAATTTCTTACAATCAGGAAATGCGTCTGCTTGTTTGCTTTTCAATATCATAAAAAAAACATTCTGACTTCAATTTGTATTATAGGAACACGTAAATACGTCCCCATTTCACGCATCACGCCTAAACGGATAGACCAATTTCGCTTTTTTTTGTTTTGTTTTGTTAGTTATTATCAAAAGAAAAAAAGACGGGTAACACTCCGGGAGTGCCACCAGAAGTGAAAACTTGAATATTAACGTTGTGCATTTTTGATATTTTGGAATGGTTAGGGAATAATTTTGCAAGAATTGCTTTAAATACCAGTATGAAAATACTATTATTTATGCACAAATATTATTTTCATATCAATTGGCTTGACAAAAACCCGCTAAAGTAAGACCACGTGACGGCTAGGAGCGTCATTATGATGATTATGAGCGTCATAATATTATCTGTATAACAAACATTGTTCGTCTACACATGAAGTTTATTTTCAAGATGGAACAAATAGAGCAATGTCTGTTGATATTATACGTATCTGCGATCTGTGAGAATGTAATGGTAGGTATATTGCGGCGTACCTATTATCCATTGCGCATCCTATACTCTTCAGAAATATCTAAGCGATACGAAAACAGCAATGAATCTACGTTTTATTTTAGATCTCGCGCCGTCTTATTCGTTCATGCGCAGTGCGCCGTCTTACGTTCTGACGATCTGACGCGAGTTTAGAAGTTTTTACCCATTCCATTTTTACCCAAGAAAAATGCGCAACGCCGCTAAAGAAGTTTTCACTTCAAAAAGTGTCTTCAAGCTCATATCCCCTACACTATTTTATAGAAAAAAAAGTGTCTTCACCTCCATATCCCCGAAGAGGAGGTAGCCGAGGCATAACCAAGGCACCCACAACCAGCTAAAGACACTAAGTCACACAACGTGATAGATGGCAAGCCTACCGCGTCTAATCAATAATAAATCTACCACCGGATCGGAACGCGGCCTCACGCTGAGAAGATCCGGCAAGAAACTCAGCGGGCTTGTCTTTTTTTTTTATTTAGAAATATGTTTACTATAATAAATGTAATGATACATTATATTTATAAGAGATTGGCTTGAGGAGCAATTAATCGCAAGCCGTCTTATCAACTAAATATTCAGCAATGTTTTAATAACCATTTTCATTTAATTTACATTTGACATATTTCTTAAATTTATTAATTGGAAGTTCTTTTATATAATTAGGAAGTTTATTGTAGACCTGTATACATTGGCCCATGAAAGAATGGCTTACTCTGTGGAGACATGATACATGCACAACAAGATTATTTTTATTCCTTGTATTGACACAGTTTAAACAACATTTACACTGTCTAATCTTTCCACAGCAAAAAAGACAAAAACCGAAACTGATTTTTAATTGATTGATGATTGATTTCAAACGAAAAACATTTTTTAAATCGGGTCAGTGTGTTAAAAGATGTTACAAAATTTTGAAGGCGTGCCAACATATTCTAATAACTTGTGGATACTGCCAACTTGGTAGACTAACACACATTAAAAATCATAGGGAGTCTAATGTACAACCTTCTTTTTTATCAATGACGGTTGTTAAATGGCTCCGTTACGACATGAACGTCATTTCATTGCACACTTTTGCATCTACCCATAGCAATGCACTGAGTATCAAGTGCCAAGTGACACGAACCTTGGAAATGTTTTGATTACTTTCACTCTCTTTCTCTCTATGACTTCATCTTTGGATAATACCGTCTTTGGATTTGGTCTTAAAATGTCAGCCTATATATCCACGGATACCTATGTCTACACACATTCCCAGCGTTTTATCAATCTTTCCTCTGCCATTTTTTCCACCTATCAGCATGCACTTTCACATTTTCTCATCCTCACAACTATATGCTATTAGGTACATACTTTCTAACTTCAACATAAATCTTTATTGTTTTAATACATTTATTTACACTAGTGGTCACACATTGGTCGAAATTCGACCATAAATTTTTTTTACATCTTGTTGATATGAACGCCATCTTCATTTCTCAAGACCAACTACTTTGTTTCTAAAACTGTATGATTATAGTCTGTGATCTTTTGTCGTTATCATCAATATATTTATGTGTGTGTCAAATGCATGGTAGTACGTGTAATGTTTTATTTTTTGAATTAATGCACTTTATAACCATTGTTATTAAAAAATATTAGCGTTCTGCACTTCTCCTACACATAAACTATTAGTGTGCCAAATTTCATACTTTACCGTCAGCGCAATCTTCGTAAAAAGGGGTCCAAAGTTTTTGCTTCACGTATTAATATGTAGATATTTATGTCGCTTCGTACTCCTAATAATTTTTATATTATTGCGACTCAAAAAAGGAGGGGGCTCCCAATTCGAATTATAAAAGAATATTTTATAATTTTTATTATACGATTGCACTGCCAATAGCCAAATTCCGGTTCTTTTTTTAAAAAATACATATGATTTCGAGATGGTCCCATATTCATTTTATTATGATCCGACTAGCGGTCTACGAGGTATACGTAAAACATATTATGCACTGATACGCATAATTATAAATCAAACCCATTTAGAAATCATTTGCTATATTTGAAAAAAAATCCAAATCGCAAGCCGATACCTAATGAGTTTTACTATACCTATTCACTCATAAATGTATACGGAACAAACAAAATAAAATTGCGTAGTAATACATAAACTATCTGCTCCTCTGACTCATAATGGCTGACTTAAAGTTTATTTTTGAAGTGAAAACATCTTTAGCGGCGTTGCGCCTTTTTTGGAATGGGTAAAAACTTCTAAACTTGCGTCAGGACACGTGACCTGAAATTTCGTAAGATAAAAATTCATAAAACGGCGCAGGGCGCTTGCGCGAATGTTCGTATTGTCATTTTTGTGTACGATAGCGCAATAAATGAATATTGTATTCTACAACGTAAATGATAGTACTTTCATACTGATAATTAAACCAATTCGTGCAAATGTATTCCCTAACCACTCCAAAATATCAAAAATGCACAACGTTAATATTCAAGTTTTCATTTCTGCCGGCACTCCCGGAGTGCAACCCTTTTTTTTACTTGAATTGAAATGTAAGTAATGTAAATACGAAATGATGCCGTGTATAGCCGTTTACAATGTCCCATTGATGGTTTAGCTCTTGGTAAACCTGACTAAACAAAACTAAAGTAAGTTTAAATTTTGATAATTAAAATTTTCTGTAAATTAATAACTGTACAAAAATGAACTAAGTTTTAGGCTTAGAGTATTGTGGTCTAAAATCATCAACATAAATACTGCCATAAAACGTGATTTCATAGTGTTAAGATATTTTAGTTTTAGTTTTGTGTTCTTGGAAATGTAATGTTAATTCTAATTTTAGTTTGCTTTAGTTTGCTCCAAACGATTTGCTACTATTGTCAACTTGAGGCTATAAAAGTGATGTTTTGAGTGTTTTGCAAAAGCTAGCTGATATTGGATACAAATTCATTTATTAATTTGCCGCTATGACACAATACACCTTCAAAATTAGGAATCAGTCAGTACAGGAATCAGTCAGTTTGTTCATTGATCTATATCATACAAAAGTAGCAAAGCTCAAATAAAGCTCTTAATAGAGTGACCCAAAAGCGCAGTTGTTACGCTTTTGGTTCACTCTAGCTCAGGTTTTAGTAAAAGTTTACTTACCAAACTTTAATAGCGATGTAAATTTAGTAATAACTAATAGTTATTGAAAAGTTTCTTTTAACTTGGTAATTTGAAACTAATTGAATCAAAGGGAGGTAGCTAATTTTAGACAGTAAAAGTTGTATCATGTCGAAAATAGCAACAACTGCTTTAAATATAATTCTATATTTAAAACAGCCATAATTATTCAAAATTAATTAATTAGATTTTAGAGAATCTTATTTTTAACCAAATTCAATAAAAAAGGTTGTCTATTCGACTGCATTTCTTTTTTGTATGTTTATTATGCGATTACACGGCCTATAGTAACATATTTTGATAGTATTTTTTAAGAATGATAGGCAGAGACGGATTAACCTTAAGGCAGAGTAGGCAACTGCCTAGGGTCCCAGGATCTACAGGAGCCCACTGCAGTCCGCAAAAACAAACTTTTATGGATTTATAATGATAATCACCAATACTATTTTTTTTCAATGCATGTAACAGTTCATACATACGAAACCATTTAAGTAATATTAGAACTAATAATATAATCCTTCGGAATGCAACTGGACAATACGTTCGAAAATAGGGCACTCACAAACAAACTACAACTATTATCTTCAAGGCAAAAAAGTACATCGCAAGATTTAGTCAGTCATAGTAGGTAAAGAAAAAGGGCCCAAAAATTGTATTGGCTACAGGCCCATACAGGGTTAATCTGGCTCTGAAGATAGGTCACAATTTCCAGGTGATTAATTTTATCACTATTCGAGTAGTAGTTTTTGACTTATACTTTAAAATTTTCACTTGTCATCACAAGTTCCATCTTTTGCTACACTTAAAGTTATTTTTATTTTACTTTATTTGAAAGTAAAATCAACAGCTAAAGTTTAAGAAAATTGTAACTGTGAGCTAATAACAGCTATCCAATTACAGATTTTCATAAGTAAAGACAAAATATATGTAAAAGTTATAACACCAAAAACGAACAACTAAATTATGGAATAACTAAGTGAAAAGAGTATGTTATGCATAGATTAGTACATATTGCTTTTATGTTAAATATTACTACTACATTTCAAAGAAAAACTATTCCTTTGCAATCGCCTCGCCGATTCAACATTAGTATTAAATAAGTCTAAATGTCGAAAGTCTGTTTGTATTAGGCGGATATCACACTACACCTTCCGCCTCTCCAACTTCTGGTGATACGCAGTTTAACTTCGTGCTAAATAATCGATTTGTGTGCCTGATAGTTGAATCGGGCCGATCGAGATCTGCCGGGCAAATCACATAATTTCTTGATTTGTCCATCATCCGCCATATCGTTCAACGCTTAACGTTTAACAATTTGCCCGACTATACTAAGGCCTATCGATTTTGTAGGGTAACTAAAGTACTCTTTAAGCAAATATAAGCAACATACCGGGTTTTTCCTACCGCCCATCTTTAAGTAAGTAATAAAATAAAGTTGAAATAATAATTATTTTACTGTCATAATTAGTAATTTTACTATGTTTACCAAAAAGTGTTCAAAGTATCAAAAATTTAAGTATAATAAAAAATAACAAAAAACAACACCCAAAACATCGCCGTCTTGCTATAAAAAGTAGTTTATGGTGAAATTTGATCATAATAAAATCTTTTAAAATTAATAAATTACGTTGTAACATTGTTAACGAAGTTATGTAAAAATATATAAATAACATTATAGTAATAAAAACTATATATTTAAGTTAGTTAAATATTTAAACATGGAAATGTGGTAGATCCGACGAAGTGAGATCCGAGAATGAGTGGGATAGAAAGAAAGTGTTGGTGTTAAAATGCGGAAGGGCATGCTCCGCTGGTTCGGTCGTGTAGACAGAATGACAGATGAAAGATTGACAGAGCAGATATACAGAGCGAATGTGGATAGATGTAGGTACCCGGGGAGACCAAGGTTGACATTCCAAGATCAGATCGCTCAGATATTATCCGAGGGGGTGTCACGCTTTACAGGTTTATCAAAATCTTGAGATTTGGCACCCCAAAGGGATTTGGTAAGGAACTTGACGTGAATGTATGCCTGCAATGTGGTAAAATATGCGGGTACGAATAAATATTTTTTGACAGCTTTTAAACAGACATATTCCGCAAACAAATAAATTTCGTTTTCTATCATTTAATCTCATTTCAAAAAAATATGTTTAAAACTTAGAACACTCGTTGAACACAAGTTTCATTAAACATTGCCTAAAACTGTATCCTCCACCAAAAACATCCTAACACGTCGTCCACGTGTAGCATGTTTTTGGTTAGATCTCAATTTAAGACAGCTATTAATTAAACAGATGTCTACTTTTTTTTAGTTGTTTTCTAAAATTTTTCAAATAGTATATAGAATCAGAATTATGTGTAAATGTATTCTTATAATCCTTATGTGATTTGTTATTAGACTTAAACATTTTTGCAGTCGTAAATAAATTATATAACATTTTTGCCATGTTTATTTCTTACTAGTCGACCCGGCAAATTTTGTATCGCTTTAACTTAACAGTCACTCACAGTTTTTATAAATTAAAGCATTATTTGTACCATTTACTCCAGTTCTTGGTTTTTTTTCTTCATTAGAACCATCTCCTGGTGATAAATAACGCAACAAAAAAATAATTAGCAAAATTGGTCCATCCGTTCATACGGAATGCGAAGGCCATGGGAAATGTGTTAGGAAAAATTCATATAAACAATCTATAAATTAATACGTGATGCCAAAACTTTGAATCCCTTTTTACGAAAATTGCGCGGACGCAGGAGAATAAAAATTGGCACACTTATAGTTTATGTGTAGGAGAAGTGCAGCACACTATTTTTTTTAATAACAATGCTTACAAAGTAGATTAAATTAATAAATAAAACATTACCCACACTACTATGCATTTGACACACACAAACAAATATATTGATGATAACGATAAAAGATCACAGATAGTACACTAAAAAGTTTGGAAACAAGGTAGTTGGTCTTGAGAAATGAAGATGGTGTTCTTATCAACAAGATATTAAAATTTATTATAGTCGAATTTCGACCAATGGGCGACCACTAGTACCTATTCATAATTATGACGGGACAACGTCCGTCGTCTCAACTACTCTTATAAATGAAACTGGATCTCCATTTACCATGGTCATCGCGTTACGCCTGAACAAATTGACCGATTTTTATTATTATTTGTTTTTTGGGTTAGTTATTGTCAGGAAAAGATTCATATAAAAAAACAATATTCATAATTAGGACAGGACAATGTCTGTCAGGTCATCTAGTAAATAATATAAACGTTCTGACAAATATTCTTTCTTTATAAGTAACGGCTATTAATTTGTTTTATATGTATCTGCAAACATTTAAGCTGTTGTTTATCTATAACACTAAACAATAAGAAATAACAACCAAACTTGTTGAATAGAGAAAGAAAAATACTTACGTGGGTTGAACTTTTATTAAGTAATGTTTCTTTGTTCAACATGAAATATTGGGGGTTAGGGACCATCATTAGATGCAGATAACACACGTAGTTATTATACTCGTATTTTGTTGTAACGCGATTGGAATATTAAATTTTATACATATATCTATTTGTAAGTATACCTATATTGTCCGTGTTGGTCCGGGCTCCTTTGCAGAATTGACCTTCTGCCTTCCTGCCAGGTAGCTCGTAAAAGGCGAGCCTAGGCTTACCGCCACTATCATCACGACATCATATTAGGTATTAGAATTTCGCATCAATTCGCCCGGATTGGTACCACTGCCTTACTTATTCCTGCCGCCATAACGTCAGTGCTTGCCGTTAACGTGTTCCGATTGGGAGGATAAGATAAACTTACCTTTGCTCGAGGCCTAAGACCCCGGCCTCAGGTTGGCAACGCACCATTACCATCTTTGGTGTCTCTAGGCAGTGTGAATTTCTTACTATCACGGATTCCGTCTGCTTGTTTGCCTTCCAATATCATAACAAAAAAAAAGTTCCTGTTTCTTGACAAAGCTAGGTGTCAAGACATCACTTACAGTCCGAGTCTTATAAATAGGACAGTCCATCGTGTCTACATCTCGAAAGAGGTGAGTTTTGGTATTGGTCCGGGTCCTCTCAAAATAATGGACCTTCTGCCTCTGCTAGGCAGCTCATAAAAGGCGAGTACTGGTTAAAATATAGATCATCACTAATAGGACCACTGATGGTAGAGTGCTAGCAGTAGCTAGCCAGGATTCACCGCTTTATCTTTTCCTGCTGCTGACTGTCATGTTCCAGCCAGGAGAGTAGGGAAGACAGTAGACCTATAACATCTATGTTATCTATAGGACACGTTTATCTCTTACGTCCTGTGGTTGTGGTTGGAGCTGAACTCTCACATAAAAAATACCAACATGACAACTGGTAGTAGAGTACTGTGCTTATTTTCACCGGGCAGAGATCCACCACCTACCTATTTTTGCCACCAATATCATGTCCGGTTCCAAATAGTATACTGATTTGAAAATATTCCTTTTTTTGCAAAGTTCAATTCTCCCAAAATTAATGCTTACTAAAAAAAGGATCCTCACGCCCTTATCCCCGAAGAAGTTGGCAGAGGCACAACCAGGGCACCTACGACTAGCCGAAGACACTAGTTCCCACTATGTGAAAGGTGGAAAGCGTGTCGCCAACCGGGCACATATCCAATCCCGGGCAACATCTTTCTATTAGAAAATTGAAAATACCACAATTTCTTTTTCGTTGCCCGACCCAAAATTCGAACCCAGGACCTCATCAAGCTAAGTCCAACACTTGGACCGCTAGACCACAGAGGCGAAATACTCAAATAATTATATAAGTCATCTCGATCGTTTATTGTTTAGTGTAGTTAAAAAATATAATTATTTCCTTTAAGTGCATGCCTCGAGAGTTTTCACAGATTTATAGTAACTAACTAAATTAAACAATTAAAGGAACTTTTTCTTAAAGCTTTGTTTGTGTTGGTAGTTACATTTTAGTATGTATTATGTTTAGTATGTACTTGTATTAAGTACCTATGTAGTTATTTTTAGTATAGTTTTGTACACCAGGTCTACATATTCCATTTATTGTTTTCCTTTTAAGCTCGCCCTTTGTACTTAGGTTTATTTTAGTCTTAATACTATTTTTTCTAAGAATAAAACTTATCCTGTAATTTTTGTTGTGTACAATAAAGAGTTAGTAATAATATTAACATGTGGGATGTTGACTCAACAACAATTTTCCCGATAGTCGTGTCAGTAAACTGTCTTATAGCAAAGAGTCTCGACCAACCAACACCTTAAGAGACTCTCTCTGCAACCTTGGGTTAAGAGCCGTATTCAGAAGGCAGCAATTTTGGGGACAGCACACGTTGTGTGGAGATTCCTCAGTCTGTCTCTCTGACCACTGACGTTTTAGTTGTAAGACTAAGTCTTTGGTTTTTTAAGTTTATATTTTAATGTATTTGTTTTTTTATCTCAAATGTATAAACCTAGAAAATAAGAAACAATGTGAATAATAATAATAATAATAAATACATAATTGTTAAACTGCAAGTAACTGACCTTTCCATAAGCAAGTCATCTCAAAAAATTGTATTTCCTCGTTTCCCCCTAAATTTCACGATCAGATCCACATTTAGTGGGAATGAAACCACCTCGAAAGTACGCTCTTCGGAAATATTAATTAAAATCAGTTCAGAAATGTCAGAGAAATCCATTAATAAAATATAGAACTCGAGAATATATTTTTTAACGACTTGAAAAAAAGGATTTTTTTTTAAGTTTGTTAAAAAATAGCTAACCACACTATTTCTAACGACCAAACAAATTGTTTAAAAGACCACCTGCAAAGACGAGCCGGGCCGCTCTTTTATTTGAGCGACTGTAGATAGGTCTCATCATTAAGAAACCCATTTATTTCTTTGCCCTATTCTATAAAAAAGTTATTATGGTGAAGAAGAAATTTCATTGATATTTTTACCAGACACATAACAATAAAAATGTATCCATTATTGTATTCGGTTAATGTAATTGAATGAAGCTATGAAGTAATAATTCCGACGCACTCAGTATGATTTGAACGATATAGAGATAATTCTAGAACATAAAAACAAGTTATTCAGTTTTGTAAAGTATCTTCACACCCGTTAATCCGACAAGTTTGGCAGAGGCACAAACAAAGACCTACAATTAGATGAAATACTTACAGCCGCACTTAAAGATTTCAATCAACATTTTATCAATCATTAAGTCATAACGTTGCTTAGAAATGTCTACTTAACGACTGATTAAGATAATTAACTCACAAATGCGGTCGTTAGTCCTGTAATGTGAGAGGTAGCAAACCTGTATATAATCTGAGTTTTTAAGTTAATTAGTCCCTTTCTGGAATCGGCTAAGATCTTTAGATCATGCTGCCACGTCTTCCGTATCAATAAGTTTAATTTCCATAGTCAATAATCGTTGCCGTTGTCAGGATCTTGAGTAAAGCGGTGGCCTCTTTACTCGAGCTCATTAAATTAGATTTAGCAGCAACGAGGAAATACATGATACACTCATTTCTTCATAATTATTTAATTTGCGCAATTTCACTGAACAAAATTAAGCTAACAAAATTAAAATTTAACTAATTTTACTCATGATATACACACAGTTCAATAATTACGAAAAAACTATGACCATCTTCTTTCACGATGGCACCAGAACTCATAATCTATATTATATCATAGATGCATAGAAAGACAAAACCATTTCCTATTTCTATGGACAAAACCAACATGGACAAAACCTAATATGATGTGCCAAACTGTCAATTTATCTGTCATTAGATCACTAGCAAATAATGGTTAAAACTGTTTTTTTAAATTTAGATTAGGGTTCTTAATACGATGCGTGTTTGTTTTTCATGTTAGATTCGCATAGCTTTTTAGCAGTTTAGCGCAACTTTCATATAAAAAAAATAAGTATACTATGTTTTTTATTCGCCCAAATCATATGACACTAGTTGCCTTATATCTGAATGACTTTAGACTTACTTTCAAATTATACGGGTTATAATTTTTCAAGTAAACTTAATACAAATTCTCTTATTACGTAGTATTTATATACTCTTTGCTTTTTAGGGCTGATTTCACTAATCATATTAAAATCCGAGTAAAACTGAGTTCAGTGGAAACGAGTTCAATTATCGTTGATAATTCCGTTCATCTACTGCAAGTACTGTCTTAAACTTTGCAAAATTTTTATCTCCATCCCCTGACAATTTACTTACCGTGTAAAATAGTTAAGGGTCCATGTATGCTAAAATACGTCAGCAATATGATGTTTTTTTCATACAAAGCAATCATAGATCTTGGTGACAAAAATACACAAGATTACCATTAATATGCTTTATAAGACTACTGTTTCCAAGACACGATTCATTTGACTTTACTCGATAGAAAAAAATCAGAAAGTTAACCCTTTTTTGAAAGCAAAACCCAACTGTCTACTTCAATTATGAAAATATCAAGACCAGATTTAACATAAACATAGATAAGTACTATAAATTTTAGTACCTAAAAGATAAGTCTTTCAGTTTTTATACTTTTTTCAAATTATTTTTATAGTGTCAAAAATAGTGATTTGTCGCTTAAGACATTTACTTTAAAACGCAATATTTCATAGTAATCATGGAACGGGGGAGTGCGGCGATTGGCTCTTCTGGCTGACTAAGTATGGGGCCTTAAGTAATAAAATATTTACAATAACCAAATTTCTTTAACAACAAAAATGACATGTTTGACACTCTTGACAACTGACTAACCGCGTTTTTACGTAAATCCCGTTCAAATTCGACGGTGAAACCCAGCTTTAGAGAGCACCTACTCAAATCATGATCATTTTCTTATGTAGAGTAGATTCCTAATCGGTACTCCTAAAGTCAGCCTATTTAAATTTGGAAAACATTTATAACCCCAAAAATAAGAAAACAGGTAACAACTGATTGTTTGGGAGTTTTGGCGCCACTGAGAGAAAACATGGTCGAAGTTATTTCATAATTGAATGAATAAATGAATTTCGTGTTTATATTGAGTAAAATTAGTCAATTTTGGTGGCATTTTGTACAATTTTGGTTCAGTGAAAGTGCACAAATGAAATAATCATGAAGAAATTAGCGTATCGTTTATTTCCTCGTTGCCGCGAAATCTCACTATATGAGCTTGAGTGATGAGGCCACCGCTTTACCCAAAACCCTACATGACTAATATCTAATTATAATTGAATCCCAATTTTGGTAAATTTGATGCAAACTGCTTGATTAATGGCAAAATACTAATGTGAGTGCCAATACCTAAAGAAAGAAGAAGAACTGCTTGTTCACTGACTGAATATATGCCGTATAACCGTTTACAGAATAACCTGATTTTTATTGGTCTAATTAAAAAAAATCATAAAGCCTAGACAAAGATTTATAGAAATGTTAAATGACTACTTAGCAAAATTATGTGTTATCTGTTATAATAGCTAACTCAAACATTAATAAAGCACACGCGGTCATAGCCAGCTGTGAACTACTTTATTCGTGTATACTTAGCTGTTTTAAGATAGTTCGCTTGTGTAACTTCAGCCTTAGCTTGAATAACGTCTTAAATAATATTAGCGGTCCCGCTGTATTTGCACGGTTATGAAATATACATAGAAACCTTCCTCTTCAATCACTTTATCTATTAAAAAACCCGCATCAAAATCCGTTTCGTAGTTTTAAAGATTTAAGCATACAAAGGGACATAGTGACATAGGCAGCGGCTTTGTTTTATACTATGTAGTTATATGATGCAAGCACGACATCTGATGGTAAGCGGCAACCGCTGCTAATAAGGTTTGATTGTTATTCATTACAATGCAAGATTTGTTGCAATGCAAGATTTGTTGCAATGCAAGATTTGTTGCAATGCAAGATTTGTTGCAATTCAAGATTTGTTGCAATGCTAGATTTGTTACAACGCAGTATCAACTTATACGAGCGTAATGTAATCTTAACGCAATAAATTTGCAAAAAACTCTTGATAAGTAGCTAATACGATTTGTATGTACTCAGTATTTTTTTTCTTTCTTCTGGTTTTTAAAAACCTCTTTAAACTGGTGTAAAATCCAGTAAATTTAAGTAATTTTAACATGCTTTTATTACCTTTGTGTTTATACACGTATCTAAGAGAATCTTAGAATATGTTTTTCACCTATTTCAAATCGAAATGAAACTTCACAAATCTAATCTAGGGTCGGCAACAACACAATAGTTTATAAAAACGTTGTAGACTTTTGTATACAGCTGAGTTAAAGAGCAGGAAATGGGTTTCTTTAAGTTCCAACTAATGTGATGAACATTTTATCGTCAAAAAGCGTGGTTTTCTAGATTTCAATTGCTGTAAGTACTTTATAGATATTGGAAACAGCAAACTTATTACAAAATATTTTAACGCGAGCCCCACTGTTTTTTTAATTGTTTTTTTAATAATTATTTTTTGTTTGAAGTTATAGGAAATAACCGTTTTTTAGTTCGGTTCAGATACAAAATCGTGGTTTTTAATTTATAATATTCTTTATTTATTTTGTAATATCATGGTGTCTCTGCATTGAACATGTTCTACATTTCTTTTACTCATTAATCATATTTTGGACTGGAAAAAAAATTTACTGGGATAAGTTCACCTTTTGTGTAATTTATAATCGACTTCGAAAAAAGAGTAGATTAATATTTTTTTAATATATGTTATTCGAATTTTTCGTCATTTGTGAATTGAAGTCATTTTTTTATTTTTTTAAAGTGATCAGTTTCGACTTTCTGAGACTTGGTGCTAATGTGACTACCATTACCACTAAGTGTTGATTTGCTTTTGGAATCCCAGGGAAATCGAGGACCAACTGCCTTCCTACCAGGCAGCTCGTAAAAGACGAGCATAGGCTTACCGTCACTAACACCATGACATTTGACTAGGTGGCAGAGTTTTGCAGCGAGTGGCCCGGGTTGGCACCAACGTTTACCTATTCCTGCCGCCATAACGTCAGTGCTTGCAGTTGACGTTTTCTGGTTCCGGTAAGCCAACTTTCGCTCGAGGCCTAACATCCTGGCCTTAGGATGGCAACGCGCCATTACCACATTCGGTGTCTCTAGGCGTTTGTCGTGAATTTCTTACCATCAGCAAATCTGTCTGCTTGTTTGCCTTCCAATATCATTAAAAAATATATACCAATGAAGTGGAAGTTTATTTTATACAGTTTTACTTAAATTATAAATACTACGTATATTATACCTTCACGCCACCTCCCTTACACTTTACATAATTACTTAAAATTATCTAATAATAATCTCGGTATTATTAGCCAACATCCATTTCTCGTGCACATAATTTGCTATTGTGGGTTTAGATCCATTTATCTTGTTAAGCGCTTTTTATACATTTGACTTTAAGAACTCATAAAGAATAATGTCTTTGTTGTTATCCATATGCATCTCCCATAACAACTTTAACCAATCACTTCTAACTCCAAGGTGACCATTCCAACAAAATCACGTTAGTCGAGAATTTTGCGGTACCAAGAATCTGACCGGACAGAGCAATCCGGACGAGTTCTGAAAATCGGATTATTGACTCACATGTTGCAAAGCGAGACTAGAAACTCCAGCCGCCATTTTAATATAGGTATAAAGTCTTTGCATTCAATACTCAAATTAGATTGACATTGAATTTGATCAACCTAATTTGTTCGAAATACACTTAATACAAAACAAGACGCCATTTGGCTCGACTAGTGATATGATTTAACTGAATATTTAGCGACGATTTTAATTTAGGATAAGAAAATTTAAGGATTAGGAAATTGATCTTTTTTACCTGTGTTAATTGGTTGTTAATTTTTTAGCTGTTTAGCTTAGCTTAGTGTAGTTTACTTTAGCTGTTGTAGCATTGGACGATATTTCAATTATTAGTTTGTGTTTAGGAAATTGGACACTGCAATATTTCACTGATGACATATTTTGTATTTTGTCCTAACTTGGATTTGGGATACGAATTATTTATTTATATTGACATAACGAAATATTGCAGCTTGAATGTCGTTTTGCTCGAGGCCTAACATCCTGGCCTCAGGTTGGCAACGCAACATTACCATCTTTAGTGTCTCTTGTTTCTGTCTGCTTGTTTGCCTTCCAATATCATAAGAAAAATAAAGAAATACATTATCAAAATGTTGACCGTTGATTGAAAAATTAATTGTAGGCCGTCCCATAGGTCAAGTGGCTAGCGTACACGCCTAACTACATTGACCAATCGTAAGGCTTGGGTTTCATTCCCGACAGGACCAGGCATTTGTGTAATGAACATTTAAATGTCTGCATTTTTCGGTTCGGTCGCTTATTAAATTTATTTTGGTATCTCTGTAAGTATTTCTGTGTATTATAATCGTTGACTTACACCCATAACACAAGCATATAGTTTGCTTACTTTGGGGTTAGATTCAATTCGTTTGACTTGTCCAGGGATATTTATTTATTTATTATTTATTTCCTAATATCTGATATCACTTAATTTATTTAAATTAGATCTATGTATGAAATTCACATTATAATCAAATAAATTCAAGTAGTAACTGACATACAATGCAATAATGTTGTAGATTTCTAACAAAAAAATGTTAAGTTCAAAATTATACTTGAATACAAGTTACCAAATCCTTTTGTGCAAAGGATAGACGGTAAACGAGTTGCTGAGGAAAAGAATTTTGACGGACGGATGGATGGACAATAAAGTGATATTTTTCCTTTCGATGTACGGAACCCTTAAACTAGGCTAAAATTTATAAAAAAAACTAGCTGAGCTGACAGACGTTGTGCTGTCGCAACAATTAACATTGATTTTTTTTGTATAAACATTCCACTGACCATAATTGACACAACAAATTAAAGCTGCCAATTGCGAGTCGGCCTGGATCATGAAGGGTTCCGCAGCAACAACAATGATATAAAAAGTTCTTTCAGTAATTAAAAAAGTTCATTAAAAGCATCCGTAGCCAAAGGCTGAAAAATGGAACCTAATAGATTGGTAATGTCTGTCGGTCTGTCTATTCGTTTGTCACAGTCACCTTTTTTCGAAACAATAAGAGCAATGCTGTTGAAAATAGGTAAGTTGAATGTATTATTTTTTTTTCTTTAGGTTTTGGCATTTACGTTAGAATTTTGCCATTTAGTCAACTACAAATTTGCATCAAATTCATCAAAATCGGGATTCAATTATATTTGGTTATAAGTCGTCAATAAGTCATGTCAGGGTCTTCGGTAATGGTTTGGCGGCAATGAGGAAATATACGATACGCTAATTTCTTCATGATTATTTCATTTGTGCTCTTTCACTGAACAAAATTATACAAAATGACACCAAAATTGAATAATTTCACTCAAAATTTCACACGAAATTAAATAGTTATGAAAAACTTCGATTATATTTTCTCTCTATGGCGCCAAAACTCAGATAAATTCTGTGAACTGCATTGAGATTTTGGCACAAGAATAGAAATAGAACAATAAATTTTTGAGGTTCCCTATACTAACAACCAAAACTAAATCATTATTTTCATCAAATACATGTGTGTGGGATGGATAGATTTTCAAAAATTATAATAAGGTTTCTATCATCATTTTTCAGACTGAATAGACTCGCCCGTATTGGTACCACCGCCTTGCCTACTGCTGCACCCATACCGTCAGTGCTTTCCGTTGATGTGTTCCGGTTCAGAGGAGAAGGTAGCTTGGACAGGAAGGCAGATGGTCTATTCTGCAAAGGAGCCTGGACCAACACGGGTGAAAAATTATAAAAATTTGAATGACCTATGACACTTATTTCTTTGGCAGAACATCGTCCGGCCGGGAAAAGGTTATAAAAAAACCGGTTTATTTTGATATGCTCATATGTCAGATAAATATCGACCTTATGCTCATTTAACCAAGATTTATTTTAAAACAAACTCGTGAATGAAACTGAAACTGAATGAAGTAGTTATACGAACCAGTTTCATACGCTTTGTTTTCATAGAACTAAAATTTCATACGTTTGTCTCTTGAAACTGTTTTTATAAATGACGTTGGAGAGTGCACAATGTCTCACTCATACTAACGATATTTGTAAAAGGAGTGAGCGTGAGAGAAATGTCGCTGCCAATGTGTTCATTCGTTACAAGAAGGACGGATTTTACTGTCTACAGTTCTACGCGCAAGTCCGCAACTGGTTTGGTAACGGACTGGTTTTGTCATAGACGAAAAACTGTTCGTTCGTTTCACAATACAAAAGTGTTAAACACTCTCTGTAAAAAACGCCCAGGACTAATTTCGATATATCGATATTTCTTTCGATCGGCTTTATTTGAAAAAACAGTTACAAGTCAACTCAAAAATAATTTTCAAAGTTTATAATTCAGTTTTAAACTAATTATGAATTTATATAAATTATTTTCGCGTAACCATATTTCTTTGTAAGAGTTTTTGAAAACACTCGTAATTTTATGAGTTCGTTTTTTGGCAATTCGCTCAGACGCTACAGGTGTAGCCGAAGAAATCTAATATTTAACAGCTATTGCTTATAATACTGGAGTGAAATGTCAACTATTAATCCAAAATTTTAGTCCATTTGATAACCTTGAAATATAGCTGGCAAGTGTACCCTCACACAAGTGCAATTGAAAGAACATTGCCCATAATTGACCTGAGAAATAGTTATCGTGAATAATGATGTGGGGTATCTCAAAAAATTGCTGATTTTTTGTTTTTACAAAAATCACTCATTACATTTTTTTACTAAGTTTAAAAATGGGTGTATTTAATTTACAAGTCTTGAAAAAATATTTACAATGTCATATAGAATAGGCACTATAGACAACAACTGTGATTATCTGTGGTCCGTTTGAAATGTTCTGTTCCACGATTATTGTCACCTACCCATTACTGCCACCACGTACTGTTATTTCAATTGTGATTAATAGTTAGTAATATATTAAAGAAGCTTAAACGTAATTTTGAAGTAAAAATACGAATAATAGAACTACAAATACTTATTTTCAGTTGTATGCCAAAAGAATTATAATTAAAAATCATAACACAGAGAAAAATATTCTGTGTGAAAAAAAATAATAGTTTTGACAGTGCCGTCACGTGGTGTCATGAGAGATTAGTTTGACACTTTTGACAGACCCAGATGTCCCTCTATACCAAAGAGTAAAGTAACTGTCCATAACGGAGATCAACACTGTGCGATCCCAGATTTTTGCATTTCTCTCGGACTCCGATACCCTCTTACGATTACTTTTGGCTTGTGTCACACGGATACTGATTATTGCTTTTTGATTGGATTGGAAACATCATTTTATGTAACAATAAAAAAATATAACCTCAATAGGTTTTTTTTCCGACTTAAATAATAAAACTTGAATTAATATTCATTAAAAGTAAACAATATTGCGTTGAAAAAAACAGTAGTGCTCCATAAACAACACGTAAATAAAAAAAATATCTGACAGGTTTTTCAATGTATGAACGATGGGCATTGTTCTTTATGCAAATGTGAAATTTAGACGCCTCGAAATTATTTAGATTGACGGTTCGGACGGTTTATAATTAGTTCCATCACCATCATAAAAAATGGTAAAATGTAATAATTAGTAAAAAAACCATGCTTTTACTATTGTCAGTTGTACCTATGTAGCACGTTCGCGTGTGTTCAATGGCCAGAAACTTTACATTATTTCCCTACATTAGTGTATTAAAGTAGTGTTCTGTTGCAAGAGCTGTTCTGCATTCTGTTCTTTATTAAAATAGGGAAGCTATGTCATCCAGAATTCGACGCGAGCGAAGTCGCTTGTATAGCTAGTACACAAATAAATAAACTAAAAGAGAGAAAATAAATCATGGTGTAAATAAGATACAGTAGGTAAAGTTTAAGATGACGTTGTAATTTAAAAAATTGGCGAGAGAAAAAATGTGAGCCATCACGGAACGCCTGGCAGATGTGAAACATCGACATTATTTTGTAAAAATAATATTCAGAAAAGAACAGATTGTGATAGGAACTAAATATGTCATAATGATAAAATAAATATTACGATTTTAGACAAATACGTAGACGTACTATTTTAGATATCGTATATATCGTCGATTGCGCATGGCGACGCGTGGCCACACCGTACACACTACACATATATACCATCACATAGCGTGGCCACGCCAGAAATCGGTTTTACGTGCAGCTATAGATGTTTCACATCAAAAATAAAAACTTATCTAAAAAATATCGAGTATCGATATCTACATTTCAAAAATATATTAGTAATAAATGTCGATATTTCTAAAAAATAATATCGATATTTCGATTTATCGATATTTTATCAACAGTTCTAATTTGCGTGGCAAAATTTCTCGCATTTCTTAATTAATCATAGGTATTACAATTAAAAATTGGGTGGCAAAATTTCTCGCATTTCTTAATTTATGATCATATGATACTTGCTGCTAGTAAACCCTCCATGAATGAGTCCGACTTGCATTTCACCGCTTTTATTTAGCCTCTGGCTAAGGAACCCTAAAAACGTGGGTGAAACAGGACTCAAAAGTTTTAACTGAATTTCAAATTATAAGCTTTATAAAAGATTTCCTCATCGAATACATTGTTTTTATAATTACATCTTAGATATTAACTTAGGTTACATATTGTTATGCTACGCGAAGGGATATATTATGAAAACTGGGTAACCACTAGGGTTTCTAAATCTTTTGGTAATCATCCCCTTACATCCGCTAAGTTATCATAACTGTTCTACTGCGGGTAGTGTAAACATACCTTTGTATTTCTATTGAAGATTCTCAATTACTACTTTGATCAAACTAGCCGACCGGCAAACTTTGTGGCAACCCGACAGTGACAGCTCGTAACACTTTGTACGAGAAAATTAAAGTATTGTTTTTCCCATTTGTCATGCAATTTTTCCAGATTTTTCTACATGCAAAACTTTGATTGAAATTTAGGGAAAAATAGGTCAATTAGCATTCTTTTTACTGGCCTTTTTTTCAGTTTCACATGTCCTGATGTTTGTAATGGTATAATTGGTTCCACGTTTCAGTTACCGATTGAGCTGAAGTTTTGTATGCATTTGCTTATGTAGTGAAAATGTATATAGCACGAGTACTACTATTTAAATTATGCGCTTCGGCTTTACACTTTTTACTCTTTTTACACTTTATACTTTTACTTTTAAATTGGCTGACCTAATCTAAATTTAAGCGAAATGATAAATTATGTGTAACAACAACTTTATATATATTTAAATAGCCGAAGCGCATAATTTACATAGTACTTCTGTAAAATGACTATGACATGGAACTCATTTCACGATGGTACATTATCATTTATTATTTCTTTCTATTTAGGATTATTTGATACTTCTTGAATAGTTCTCAAGTTTGCTATTGGTAATGTACTATTATATATGTATTATGTAATAGCCCTTAGAAATAAAAACTTGTAACACATTTTTTTTAATAAAAACGTATTATTTATATAACTGGAGTGCAGTAAAGTAAAGTATACAAAGTAAAGTGCCGATTTATTTATTACAGCTGCAATTCCGAAGCGTTTTAAGGATATACGGTCATTATTAATAACCTATCTAAGATAAGAGATAGGGCTACTTTATATCAGGTACCACGGAACCATTGTTATTTTTCGATGATAAACAAAAATATCTTAGCAACAAAGCTATAGAAGGCCTATCTCGATCGATAGATATATCATTAATATTGGATACGGTCGGTTTTCCAACCGATTTCCAATTCTAAACTTATGATTTGCCGATTCTGTTAGGAGAAGCTTCTGAAAATTACTCTATTTTTATTTTACCTATTTTTTTTATTAGATGAATCATTTGTATTGTTCTATATTAGATATTTTAAAAAAGTCAGGGCTTGGCAACACTTCCAAATATTCATTATTAATTATTATTCATATATTCAATTTATATATTAATAATATAATTTTATATTACGAAAAATAGGATTAAAATTTTACAAAAGCGGTTTGTAATAAATAATGAAACTCTTAATAAATATAAATAAGTGTTATGTAATATAAAATATTTAATTGGTATAGATATTAATTATTGTTTTCATATGGCAAAAAAAAAGTGGTAGAATATGTTATAAATGTCTTTGTTCTTCTTCTTAGCCATCGCACACATATTCCCTAAATAAATAAAAAAAGTATAATTTGTATACCGGTATCACATTTATAGCATCGTCAAAGCTAATACTTAAAAAATAATGCTTTTGATTCGTAAACATAAATTTACTCGTAATATAAAGGTAGCCTGTATGCCTACTGCCTATGTCTCCAGGGATTTGGGCTTGAAGATAATGTTAAGAGTTTACTGTGTTTTGAATGATTTTTCTTAATAATCTTCAACAATAATTTTAGAGATACTATATACATTTACCGTTAAATATATTTAGGTATCTCTAAAATTAATGTAATTATGCTGTTCACAAACGAAACTTGTTTTAAATGAATGATATCTTTTTCAAGTTCAATAAAAACAAAAGAGATGGTCGATGGAACATTTTAGACAACTTCGATTAGTCCGAACATATAAATGTGATGCTTTAATTATTATTTTTTCAAGAAAAGATTAAAAATCTGTAGAAATGTGTAGACAGGTTAATGTGATAGCACTAAAAGTATTTTGTCTCGTTCTATTAATTTCATTGAAAGAAGATAGCCATAACTTAAAATTAGTTCTATGAGTGTACAATAAATTACAATTATCTTTAATGAATACCTATTAAAGGTTTTATGATTTAAAAAAAAAATCGAAACTCACTTTGCAGTTTTAGCAGTCCTGAATTTAATTTGATTTTGGGTCTCGAGTGTAAAGCACTAACCAAACGTCGAGAGTCTGGGCGTGCAAAATATATTTTGTATAATGTATATCACTCACGTTTGGCGTTGACTCCAACTGATATGACCAGCACAGCGATGATGGAGAGAGTGAGAGTATTCTGCATCATTTTTACCTGCAAAAAGACAAGTCTTCAAACTCGCAGTTCATCACATGTTTAATGCTACCCAAATTTTAAGCTAATTCGAAAAAAAAAGAGTTATGTGTTGTAGGTACTCATATATTTTTGATACATGTAAATTGATTTTCCGTCAATTCTGATCCATTTTAAATGGTTTTTTTTTTAAAGAGTGTACTTCTATTGCTAACAAGTCGGCATCAGATGACGATATTCCAGTGAAATCGAGGAAAATACTTAATTTTTGTGTATGTGTTACTCATTAAAAATGAAAAGAAAAGAAAGTATCTTCACGCCCATATCCCCGAAAAGGTAGGCAGAGGCACAACCAGGGTACCCACGACTAGCCTAAGACAGTAAGTCTCACAATGTGATAGGTGGCAAGTCTATCGCCAACCGGGCATATATCCCGAGCAACTTTTTTTTTTATTAGAAAATTGGAAAAACCAAATTTTCTGTTAGTTGCCCGACCCGGGATTCGAACTAAGGACCTCATGCAGTCAAGTTCAACACCTGAACCGCTAGACCACAGATGCGATCTTATTAAAAATGAAGTCAGTTTTTTGCAGTGTTACTGCGATAAAATTATTTATTGAATGAAAATTTCAGCTTTCTAGCTATCACGGTTTATGAGATACAGCCTGGAGACAGACAGCGGAGGGTTAGTAATAGGGTCCGATTTTACCCTTTGGGTACGGAACCCTAAAAAGAGGCATCAAAATCAGTTAGCTACTGTAAAACTATAAACTATCTGTAAAAAACTAAAAAAAACAGATACAGTCGAATTAAGAACCTTCTTTTTTGGTGTCGGGTAAATGCTGCACGAAATGGTTTTATTAAATGATTTTCTTTGATGTCATAATACTGTAAAAAAAATTGTTTACGATTTGTATTATGAAGCCAAATGCGTCAAAGCTTTTAATTGAATGGTCTCTTTGATGAAATACCATTGTTTTAAATAAAACAAAAGAAGTTCCAAAATTAAATCACTATTAAAAAATCCTCGTGTTGGCCCAGATCCGCTGAGTAGAATGGACCTGGCCTTTCTGTCAGGGGACACGTTTTAGGCGAGCAAGGTTAAGATATAGGTCATTACAACAAGACCACAAAGAGTATATAAATACTATGTAATAAGAGGCGGGACTTCCATAGATACATAGCAAACCCGAATTTGTATAAAGTTTACTTGAAAAAGTATAACCCGTACAATTTGAAAGTAAGTCTAAAGGCATTCAAATATAAGGCAACTAGTGTCATATGATTTAGGCGAATAAAAAACATAGCAAACTTATTTTTTTTATTTTTTGATATAAAAGTTGCGCCAAACTGGTGTTACACTTCTGGTTGCCCGGGTAAGGATTCACCGTCTTACCTTCTCGTGCTGCGTGCTGGAGGGTAGGATAGACAGTAGACTTACACAATTGGCCTTATACCCCGGTCACAGGTCAACGACGCACCTATCACATCTATGGTGTCTATAGGCCACAGTTGTCTCTTAATCCAGAGAGATCAGGAGACCCGTGTGTTTGTTCGCTGATCTCTTACATAAAAGAAATCTTCGTGCGGATCTCGGACTTCTTAAAAGAATATAGACTGTCTGATTTCATGTCTAGCAGAAAGGTTACTTTTGAATCTCGATTTCATGCGAATCGGAATTTGAAGTCGGATGTGTCATTTTAGGTACTCTTGAACACAATCGCTACTAGGACTAGATGGTAGAAGATACATACATGGGGCACACTAAAAGTTTTGCACTTCTAGCTAATTGGAACTATTTGAATTTCGAATGTTATATTTTTAAAACGTTGCAACCTCCTTAGTAATGAAAAAAAGACAATTGGCGGGAAATAATTTGTCAGTTGTTATTATGAATTATCACACATCAAAGTTCTACGTACGCAAAGAAAATGGAATTAAGTCGAAAAGATTTTAGAGCGATGATTTTTTATGATTCTGAAAGTTCTCTTTCTCCGCAAGACTGTGCCGCTCGTCTTCAAAATGATTTTGGGAGAGAAGGCGATAGTTTGC
Source organism: Calephelis virginiensis (assembly GCA_002245475.1). NCBI lineage: Eukaryota > Metazoa > Arthropoda > Insecta > Lepidoptera > Riodinidae > Calephelis > Calephelis virginiensis. The sequence goes on from NJDC01007672.1 coordinate 28,176, forward strand.
TGAATTTGAGATAGGTCAAGTTTCTTTACAAGACGAATTTCGTAAAGGGCGGCTTTCAACTACCATCAATGAAAATAATTTAAAATTTTAAGCGGTTAATTGAAGAAAACCCCCGGGTTACATAAGAGACAATTCCAGGGCTATTGGGGATTGGTATGAGCCATTCAGAAAATTTTACACCAAGAATTGAAAGTTTGGAAACCTTACTTACCGAATGTAATCTATACCAACTCATGGTCAAGGCTCTAAGCTTTAACCATTACCTACCTAATTTACTGTAAAAATATATAGATAGCGATTTTTGGTCTAAAATGTGTTTCTCGTAGGTACCACTAGAGGCGTTGTTCAAAGTTTTCATAAAAATATGTTACGGAGTTGCTATCGAGTATAGTAAACTTTACAAGCCCTAAATATTATTGTATTTAAGTTATTACTGAAATAACTCAAATACATAATTCTATGACGTACTATTGATTTCTTTCACATGCTATCGTGATTGGTAGTGTACGGCAGATAGGATAAAAATAAATCTACCTTTAAAATGATTTGGAATCACTACATAGTATGAAACAAAGTCGCTTCCACTGTCCCTATGTTTCTTTGTATGCTACAATCTTTAAAAATAAGCAAGGGATATTGATGCGTTTATTGAAGTTAAACTTCTTTAGAATCGTTGTGATTTCAAAACGGGTGCAACGAAAAAACGACAGATAATAGACACAAATATATACTCATCTCATTCTTTTGCAGGTAAGAGACACAAATATATATTCATCTCATTCTTTTGTCGATTTACTGAAGTTTCACTTCTATAGTGTGTGAATCGCACACACACAACTTTTTTTTAATAGATAAAGTGATTGAAAAAGAAGGTTTAATGTATGTTTCATAATCCTGCAAAGCCGGGGCGGACTGCTAGTAACACATAAAGCTTTTTAAAAATATAAATAGAATGTTAATAAGTGATGGGGTTTAAATGTTAAAATATCTATAAATGCTGAACTGTCATTATTTGATAATTAAACGTAAAACTTATACTAAACAATTCAATCTGGTAAGTGATTAAAATTCAGGGTTGCATTTGATCTATATAATAACAAATTTAAAAAAAAATCGCTGGACAAAAGACACAAATTAAATCTAACCCCAAAGTAAGCAAATTATGTGCTTGTGTTATGACTTATGGGTGTAAGTCAACGATACTAATACATAGAAATACTTAAATAGATACCAGAATAAATTTAATAAGCACCCAGACCCGGAAATAGCTGCCTCCGTTGGTAATCAAACCTGAGACTCGCGGTTGGTCGATGAAGTTAGACATGAACCTCCGTTAACCCCTCGACCAACGACCAAAAAATTAAATAAACTGTCGTGGAAAGTTAAAAATGTTAAAATGGGCTGTTTGAACAAAAAGTATCTTTTAATGATAAACATTTATTTGCTTACTCTCAGCAGTTGACTGAAACCGTCTTATTAAATACAGTAATACACACTCGGGTCTGCTGATGGTAAGAGACCCTATAGACACCAAAGATGTTATAGGTTCGTTTTTGTCCTGAAGCCGGTTGTAAGATCAATTATAGAAGCATAAAGGCTATATGATACAGTCACTATTGCACTAGGAATAGGTACAGACTATAATATCAACCCTAACCTTGGATTACCCAAGTCTAAGATTAAAAATAAGATAGGAGAAATATTACTCCAGACACATAAAGTAAACCTAAACGTTGGGAATCAATTGTTGGTAATTTTAGGAGTTACTGTGACCGCCTTTCGGTTCCAACATTAGATCAGCATAAATATCAAAATA
>NJDC01007672.1:30437-45474 GCA_002245475.1 Calephelis virginiensis
TTAGGCCTTGAGTAAAAGTAAGTTTACCGGCTACCTTACCCTCCAAACCGGAACACGTCATGACGTTATGGCAGCAGAAATAGGTAAGGCGGTGGTACCAATAAGGGTGAGTCGTTGCGAAACTCTACCACCTAGTCATATGTAACGGTGTTAGTCGCGGTAATCCTATGCTCGCCTTTTATGAGCTGCCTGGCAGGAAGGCAGATGGTCTATTCTGCAAAGGAACCCGGATAATAAACTTAAACTTAAAATTTAAGTCATCTCTCATAAAATAAATTAAATGTATTATTGAACGTGACCTTTAAAGCTATTTTCTTTGACAGTTTTTTTATAATATTGGAAGGCAAACAAGCAGATGAATTTTCTAATCGTAAGAATTCCCGCCATCTAGTGACACCAAAGGTGGTAATGGAGCGTTGCCAAGATGGAGCCGGGATGTTAGGCCTCAAGTAAACGTAAGTTTACGGCTACCTTATCCTCCAAACCGGAACACGGCAACGGCAAGCGTTGACCTTATTTTTGACAGATGTCACGGTGTATGTGACAGTAAACCTAGGGTCGCCTTTTACGAGCTGCCTGGCAGGAAGAGAGATGGTGTATTCCGCAAAGGAACCTGGCCCAACAGGGGGAAAAGTTTGTAGGACTTTGATAGTTTGTACTTATTATAATATCTAGAAATATGAAATGTAAAAATATCAACGTAATATAAAAATATAATGTATAAATAAAAATAAAATAAAATAAAAATTCTGTGCTTATCCCAACATTATTGTACGGAAGCGAGAGTTGGGTATGTCAGAAAAAGAATGAAAGTAGGATAAATGCGTAACGATCGCTGACCGCATTTCTAACAGTAAGATCCGAGAAAGAGTGGGGTTGAAAGAAAGTGTTGGTGTTAAAATGCGAAAGGGCATGCTCCGTTGGTTCGGTCATCTGGAAAGAATGACAGAGGAAAGATTCACAAAGCAGATATACAATGCAAATGTGGATGTATGTAGGTACCCGGAGAGACCGAGGTTGATATTCCACGATCAGATCACTCTGATATTATCCGAGGGTGGTGTCAACAGTCTTCGAAACCGGCGTGTTTGTATGAAAAGGGCTATGAATGTGAAGGAAACCAGACAGGTTTGTCAGGTCTGGCTTTCGATACTCTCTGCCTACCCCGTTAGGCACTTGGCGTGAATATATGTATGTATGTGTATGTTTATTTCACATAGATCACACAGCAAGTATTTACGAAGCGTCTATATGGTTCTAAACGGATTGAAACGTTTTGCTGAGAAGATCCGGCGACAAAAATTAGGCGGACTTTTTTCCTATTTTTATTTAGAAATATTACACAATACAATATATTTATTAGAGATATGTATGTATATATGTAGTAATTATAATACTGCTCGTGACAAGGCTTATAGGCCACCAGGGTTACTTCACTCAACTAGATAAACATTATCGACTAGCTGAGCTTACAGACGCTGACTTGTCCCAACTGTGAACATTTTTTTCACATGTGAACCTTCTCTTGATAATAACTTACATAGAAAAAGAAAAGAAAAAAATATTTATTTGCAGAATATGAGTGTTATAAAGATGTTACAACATTATTTAAACGTTCCAACATATTCTACCAACTTGTGGTGTGCAAATTTTTTAATAAATTTTAATCAAATAAGTAATTTTAATTATTTATTTATTACACTCTGCTTGATTACATGATTATTTATTAATACAAACAATTTTTAGAATATAAATTAATTTATCCCTATCTACCGTAAACTACCACCGTTTCCAAACCTAGCCAGACAGGAGAAGAAACGGCAAAACCAACTGCCCGGCAACCAATCATATTAGAAATACTTTATTATTTATTTTTGTCTGCAAGAAAATCTTTGACACTGTAATATGCTTTCTCTAAAAGTAAGTTGAATACTTTTTTTTAAGATTATCAGGATTTTTGTTGTTTATACGAATGGACATGCAATACATATAAGTTTTGTAAATGTTGAGTTTTTGGTTAGGCACTTATAGCTTTTCACTATTTCTAAAATGTGACACATCTAGGACTTCAGCATTTTTGTAAAACAAATGATGATTTTATGTTATACATAATAAAAGTATTAATAAAGTTGGTCCTTCCGTTCACGAGTGATGCGATCAAGGGTGATTTTTCCGAAACTTAATCGAAATATGCGGATAATAGACATATAATTATCGATAAAAAAAAAATAAAAAAAATATTAGACGTTCCCAAAAACATTTTTTCCCATTTTGTTATTAATTATGTATTTTGTTTCAATTAGTCTCGTCTGTCAGCTAGATACTTAGTACACCTATGTACCTGTTTGATTAAAACAAAATAACAAATTGAACCTGGAAACCTAAACAAAAGTTTAATATCAGATTTATTAATATTACTAATGTTTTTTTAATTGATTGCTCTGTAATTTTAAAACGTTTTCTTGCCCATTGAATTAAACTTCATGATTTTTTCATTCTTTTATCGATAATTTTTCGTCTAGAACCCGCACGTTTCAGTTGATCAGTTTCGAAAAATCACTTTCTAAATGATATATCTAAATCATCGATAAAAAAATGTGTTTCTATTAAAATATTTTCAATAAAATATATAAGTTCATTTCTTGAGGGACATAAACTATTTAAAACTTAGCTAATAGTGATATTAGAATTTGTTGGTTTAGAAAAAAGCATCAAATTTAATATCGCGAAGAAACTGCAGTTTACGAGCATGTTAGCTATCGTAAAATATTTATCGTTAGGGATGTACCTGTTTTAAATTTTATTAAAATTACAGGAGTTTATAAAAACGTAATTAAAACATTGTTCAAGTTTGTTAATTAAATTAATATAGAAATGCAGAGGATATAATTTAAAAAAAAACATACGTTAGGAACAAAATCCTTGTTCCCGGAAAACCACAAATCCGTTTTGTATCCACTGCGTGTTCAATACGAACAACCAATGTAACATTACCTTTGACATCGATTTTGAAGCTTTCCAAATATGAAACGTATATTCCAAAATTGTTTTATCATTTACATTACAAAAGGTACTTAGCAGTTTTTCAAAATGATATAATGTTCTTTTAGTTTTTTAGGCATTTATCACAGTTCCATAGTTGGCATAATTGACATTTAACTAGTTTTAATTACTTTATTGGACTAACGAAACGTTACATTTTATACTTGGTATTCTGGCAAATTTCATCAACGTCGGTTTGCAATTTAGTCGTGAAAATGTAACAGACAGACTTTCACATTTACAATATATCTAGTAGTTTCACGCAGCGTCGCCTGCGTAACTTGGCTCCTACTGCACCGATTTTGATGAAACAAAGCATATGTCACTCAGGGATAATGTATCATTATAAAAGTGAAAGAATTTTTGAAATCGGTCTAGTAGTTTCGGAGCCTATTCATTTCAAACAAACAAAAAATCAAACCTTTCCTCTTTATTATATCAGTAGAGATATAATACATTTACCCGTAACATGGAAATGTTGAACTGAAATTCTGTAGAATGTTTTCAAAACAAACGCTAATAGATTAACGAATATGCAGCTGTAGCCAAACATCCATCCTGTTGGACATTTCTCCACGAAGTTATTGTAATCAGATCAATACCTCAGACTCAACTTAGTTATGTTCCAGATATCCCTCACATCTGCAATACCCCTAACATGATGTATTCGAGTTTAAACTGTCGATTCGAAAGATGGCTGTCGATAAAAATGAACGGGTAATAAAGTTATATTTTTTTTTCGAGGTAATTGCCGAAAAACGTCTCTGATAATTTACGTATTGAGTGAAGAAGAACATAACATTATTCAAATTATTTTATATATATATAACCAACTAGTTAATCCGGGGAACTTCGTATCGCTTGACATTAAGTTAATAGCTAACATAAAGTTTGTATGGTGTAAGGCATAGTTTTCTTTTATTTCACCGTAATTTTTCCTAGTTTTTGTTTTTTATAACCTTCTGATGATAACTAACACGACAAAGAAATTAAAAAGCGAAGTTGGTACATCGGTCCGTGATGCGATGTCCACGCTATAAGAAAATTTATTTTTATATAAATAGATATAAGGTAACTACTTAATAGCGAGCATAGGCCTACCGTCACTAACACCGTGACACCTGACTAGGTGGTACACTTTCGCAGCGACTCACCGGGATTGGTACCACCGCCTTACCTATTCCTGCCGCCATAACATCATGACGTGTTTCGGTTTGGAGGGTTAGGTAGCCGTTAAACTTCGTTTTGCTCGAGGGTTAACATCCCGGCCTCAGGTTGGCAACGCACCAATACCACCATTGGTGGAGGCTTACCGTCATCATTATCATGACATTTTACTAGGTGGTAGAGTTTCGCAGCGACTCGCCCGAATTGGTACTACCTCCTTATCTATTCCTGCCGCCATAACGCCAAAACTTGATGGGTAATAATTGATGGGTTCGGAGGATAAATTGACTGGTAAACTTATTTTTAATCCATGTCTAACAGCCCGGTCAAAGGTTTGCAACTTTCTTTGGTGTCTCAAGGCGGCGTGAATTTCTTACCACCAGGAAATCCGTTTGCTTGTTTGCCTTCCAATATCATCGAAAAAAATTTGGTTTGCTGTAGACCACCTAATAGGAACCTTATTAGTATGTTTAAGCCGCATTAACGTTATGCAGTATCTATAAACTCTTCAATTCAACAACGTGAACGTATTGCTGAGGAAACTGAAGTTTAATTGATCGTGTGATCTAGCTGTATTAGCGTTGACTGCATGAAGTCTCGTGTTCGATTCTCTGGTAGGGGAAGTCAATAGATGTTTTATCATTATTTAATAAAAGCGAGGTTCACCAGGATTGGACAAGTGCGCCGTTGGCGATAGGTCCTCCTATCACATTAAGGATCTAAGTACTTTCGGCTAATCGCAGATGATTGTGTCTGTACCTACCTCTTCAAGTAACGTAATGAAGCACCATATTTGAGAAGTTAACAAAATAGCAAACAAGCACACAACTCTCTTGTTAGTAAATGCTAACGTGGCCTATAGACACCATGGTTGTAGCATTTGCGCTGCTATGGCCGAAATTTAGGCCAACTGTGCGAGTCTACCGGCTACCCCACCTTCCGGTATCTGATACTGTCATTCTGGCGGTATGAATAGGTAAAGTGATGTATTTTTGGCGGAAAAGTTGCAATGCGATCCTCTACCACCAATCAACACTAATTCTAATAAAACGATCACTTATTCGCTACTTGCCACGCTTATCAAATCAGTTTTCGAACCTTCGAGTCGAAAACTTCATAGTAGGGATGCAACGCTTCCTAAATCTTCCACAAACGAACTTTATCCTTGCATAACACTGTACTAATGAAACACAAACACACTACTGTCAATATACAACTACATTTAGATTATTTTTTGACATTACTAGCAGTCCGTCTCAGTTTTTCATGGGTTGATAAAGTTCTGTGCTATCAATAATATAAAAATGAATTGCTAAATCTGTTGGTAAGCGCGTAACTTCCAACCGACTGAACCGATCTGCCTAAATCCTTTATTGATGTGTTAGTTATTGTCCGAAGTAGTTTCGTATGAAGAGAAAAACCGGGAAAATTACAAGGAAAAAACAATACTTTTTCTTTTCCCATACAAACTGAACAGGTGGAACGAAGTTCGCGGAGACAGCTGGTTATACATATAAATCTTCGTATTGAATCACTTTATTTAAAAAAACTGCAAAAAATAACAAATATAAGTGAGTGGCTTCCTGTCGCTTCTGAATAACCGACTTTGCCAATTTCAAGTATGGTCAAAGTTTGTCAAAGAGGATTGAGTTGGTTCGGTTAAATTTTGCGACTGTTTAGTGACCTTAAACAAATAAAATAATATAAATCATTAATATAATTACAATTCATTAAAATTAAATCATAAATGTGACAATAATTAAAAAAAAAAGGTTATTTATAGATACTAGCTAGTTAGTTATCCTACCAAATTATAGCCCGGTGAAGTTGTAAAAATTAAAGTTAGCAACAAATTAGCCATTCAAGAAAAAAAGACGGGTTGCACTTCGGAAGTGCCGGCAGATGTGAAAACTTGAATGTTAACGTTGTACATTTTTGATATTTTGGAATGGCTAGGAAATAATTTTGCACGAATTGCTTTAATTATCAGTATGAAAGTACTATCATTTATGCACAAATTTTATTTTCATATGAATCACCTACGTTTGGCTTGACAAAAACTCGCTAAAGCAAGACCACGTGACGGCTAGGAGCGTCGTCATAATATTGATATTATCATCTGAACATCGAACATTGCTCGTCTACACATAAAACTTATTTTCAAGATGGAACAAATAGAGCAATGTCTGTTGATGTTATACGTATCTGCTATCTCTGAGAATGTTATGGTAGGTATATTGCTACGTATTTTCCATTGTGCATCCTATACTCTTCGGAAATATCTAAGCAATACAAAAATAGCAACGAATCTATGTTTAATTTTAGATCTCTTATTCGCGCGTCTTATTCACGCATGTGCAATGCGCCGTCTTACGTTCTGACGATCTGACGCGAATTCAGAAGTTTTTACCCATTTCAAAAAAAGTGCGCAACGCCGCTAAAAAAGTTTTTACTTAAAAAAATCCTACCAAAACTGTTTATAAATCATAAAAATATAGTATTTCTATTCAGTAAAATTACATATAGGTCATTCGAACGTGATATCTATAAGCCTACTATTCACACATTGGGTCAAGTTCTTTCAGCCTGATCTCAAATACCGGCCAAACCCATATAATGTTGATCACATCTTCGTTAACTGAAAGTCATTGTGTCTGGCTAATCCCGTAATCTAAAGTGACATCCCGACACACTTTTATTTACTTATTATTAAGTTTTCTACAATTGTAGAAATAACTATATTATGATGGTAGTGAGTAATATATTAAACAATAATATAAATAAGCAAAACTGTGGACTACACACACACGCACACACACTTATAAATTAGGAGTAGAATAGTAGGAGAAGTGCAGAACGCTAAATTAAGTATTTCCTCATTTTTCCTGGGATTCAATTTCCAGATACTTTTCGTGGCAATGCGTACGTTTTTTTAAATCAAAAATTAATTTTTAAAATCGTTTCAGAAATTAAGGAAAAATCGATTAACATTCATAAAAAAATATAGAAATCGAACCTATGACCTTCTCCTTTTTTCAAAATCAGTTAAAAGTTAGGAAAAAAATTGACACTTTAGCTTTTTGTAGCAAATGTTTCGAACATAAAACTTTCAATCAATTTTTTTAAGATTTGAAAACAGTTAACAATAAATCTGTTTTAATTATTCAAACTCAACAATTAAGATCTTTTTAAAGTTTTCAGGTGGCGTCAAATACGCAAAAAATCGCGTAGTATTATTTAAAAAGAGAATCTGTTTTCGATCCGTATGTATGTACATATTTATGTTTGGTTGTTTGTATGTCTGTATATTATCGTAAATAGTACTAATCTGATTTGAGTGGGGTTTTATTTACTGGATTGTGAATTTCTTAGTTATCGTTTTAATGTATAACATGTAAGGATCTGATGAAGATCTTCGGAAACAAACCAATGAACTTCTCAACCGTCAACCCGCAATTTTTGCGATAATCCCTATGTAATAGTGCCCTATTTTGTTACTCATTAATCGAATTTTTAAATGTGAAAACCTTTAACATATATTTTATGTTGTAATTCTATATATTTGAAAAATCTTCAAAAAAATGGCTGCCATAACCCATGATTCAATTATCGTTTACGTCGAAAAGATATCCTTAAACATTAATTCTCGGTAAAAAAATCTATCGAGCTTTTAATTCAAAACCAAATTACTTTATAAAAAGACAAGAGACATTGTGAAAACAAAAATATCTTAAGTGGATTCGCGGCGGGAATAATTTTGCAAATGTACGATAAAGCCTTCGAATTTAATCAAAGATGTTTATAATTTGCTGTACTTTGTTTGGTTTTTAAGCATCATTAAGAAAAAAAAAAGAGACTGACCGTTTTCTATACTAATACTAGCTGACCCGGCAAACGTTGATTTGCCATATAACTAATTAAATGACGATTGATCAGTTATCGACCCGGAATAAAAAATGACTATTAAAAATAGGGGTTGGTGACAAAAGGGTGAAAATTTAGGGTTGTATGTACTTTTATATGCTGTATCATAAAAAATAAAAACAAAAAATTTTGTCTGAAAATTGCAAAAAAAATTTAGGGGTGGACCACCCTTAACATTTAGGGGGTAATGAAAAATAGATGTTAGCCGATTCTCATAGATACCGGATAAGCACAAAAAATTTGATAAAATTTTTCGGTCGGTCGGTCAAGCGGTTTTAGAGGAGTATGGCAACGAAAACTGTGACACGAGAATTTTATATATTAGATTATAAAGAGGAAAGGTATAATTTTTGTTTGTTTGAAATGAATGGGCTCCGGAACTATTGGACTGATTTAAAAAATTCTTCCACCTTTAGAATGCTACATTATCCCCTGATTGGCATAGGCTTTGTTTCATCAAAATCGGTGCAGTAGAAGCCTAGTTACGCAGGCGTAGCTGCGTGAAACTGCTAGCTTGGGTAATAAATTATAAAATCATCGTCTAATTCATTTGCAACCTCTAAAGTGTTTTTAATACCTATTATGACCGCCATGTTAGTCAAAGGATTAGCCGTTAGCGTAGACGCCTAACACCACCAACCAACCGCGAGCCTCGGGATCGATTCCCGATGGGGGCAGACATTTATGTGATGAAAATTCAAATGTCTGTATTATTTTACTTTACGATAACGGATGGCAAACAAGCAGACGGATTTCCTGATGTTAAGAAATTCACACTGCCTAGAGACACCAAAGATGGTAATGGTGCATTACCAACCTGAGATGTTAGGAGTCGAGCAAAAGTAAGTTTACCGGCTACGTTTCTCTCCAAACCGGAACACGTCAAAGGCAAGCATTAGATGTTATGACGGCAGAAGTAAGTAGGGCAGTGTTGCTAACGAGCGGAAACTCTACCACCTATTAGGATCACGCACCAGCAAGTCACAGTGTTGTATTTCCGGGTTTGGGTGTTTATCAAGTTTAATACGGTATATTTTTAAGTATTTCTATGTAATAGTATCGTTGACTATCATCCATTATACAAGCATATAATTTGTTTACTTTGGATCAATTTGTGTTCGATTGTTATTATTTTAGTAACCTATCTATAATTATAAAAAAACCTGTAACAGAATAGAATTCTATATATTTAAGGTATTAAGAAAGTGAGTAAAAGGGGCAGCAGAACACGTTTTTTAGTATTTTTAAAACTTTTGTATTTTCATGCCCATATCCCCGAAAAGGTAGGCAGAGACAACCAGGGCACCCGTGACAAGCCGATGACACTAAGTCCCACAATGTGATAGGAGGCAAGTCCATCGCCAACCGGGCGCAATCCAATCCCAAGCAACATTTTTAAATAGAAAATTGGAAAAACCAATATTTTTGTTGCACGACCCGGAAATCGAACCTCATACAGTCAAGTCACCTGGACCGCTAGACCACAGAGGCGACAATTTTTTTTTTATTTGTGTTTGTCCTTACCCTGATCACGATTCACGCCTAATCGCCTAATAAAGGGAAAAATTCTTAATTATTTATACGGAAGTATTCCGTATAAATAATTAAAAATGTTGATAATATGCTATGATTTAAGTTTAAAATCTTTTTAGAGAAACATTTGAACGTACAGGGTTATCTCACATATACATATTAATCTTCGCGCCAGGTCCCATTACAGAATTTGCAGATAGTATCGAGTATCAAGTAAATGAAGTTAGCCGGATCGACTAGTTATCAATAAAACTAACAACGAAACGTATAACATAAAGATAGTTGTACTGGAGCTAAATCTGTGTTAGGTAAAACTGAACTGTTTCTCCGCCTAATTAAATAATGAGTTTTAGGTTTGCTTTCTCATACAGCTTCAATTTGTACACCTATATTTATTTACTTATATATCACCTAAAAAAGCAAAGTCGAAAGTCTTCGACCAGTGTGTGTTACCGGTGATGACGTATGGAACTGAAACTTGGCCGTTAAATGTGGGCCTCTTAAATAAGCTCCGAGTCGCTCAGAGTGCTATGGAGAGAGCTATGCTCGGTGTTTCTCTGCGAGATATGATCCGTAATTCGGTGATCCGCAAGAGAACGAGAGTAACCGACATAGTCCAGAAAGTCGGCAAGCTGAAGTGGCAAGCAGGCCCACTCCCGCTCGGTGGACTGATGATCTGGGGGGTGACTATGTATCTCAGTTACCAACTCAAAATGGATGAGTGTACATAAAATCGCTGTCAAATGACGTGTTATATATTTACTATTTCTGGTGACCAACAGAAATACGATAGAGATAGGAAACCCAAATGACGTCATTTGATGTACACTTTTGCAGTTTGAGTTGGCAACTGAGATACATAATCACCCCCCTGGTCAAGGTCGCGGGGAGTCGCTGGATACAAGCGGCTGATGTGGCGCTCTTTGGGGGAGGCCTATGTCCAGCACTGGACGTCCTCCGGCTGATGATGATGATGATGTATCACCTACGTGATCTAATAGTCCGATGAAGGCAACTACGTGAGGTCCCGGGATCGATTCCCGGAAATAAAAAGAATTGGTCTTTTTCAACCATGAAGCACCTACAAGTTACGACCGTACATTATACCAAAAGTCGCAAAAACTTATGTCACTTTATTAACCGACCGAAAAAAGAAGGAGGTTCTAAATTCGACTGTATGTGTTTTACTTTTTTTTGTATAAAGGTATTTTTATTTCATCACTTGCCCTGTGCTTGAGTTTTTCTACAAATTTTAAATAAAGAAAAAATTTTGCCCTAAACAGGATTTGAACTTGTACCCTTTCGTCTGAAGCCGACGAAGTAGAGAGAGAGAGAGAGAACCATTTGAGCTACTGCGGATCCAAATTCTTTCGCGAAATTTTCAATTCGTTTTTTTGTCGTTGCTTTTTTAGATGTTTGCCACGCGGTTAACCCATCGATAGCCAACTGATTTTGATTGTTCTTTTATTGAAAAATAGGTCATAACTCCGAGGAGGTCTTTGATGAATTTTATCATGGTCCGATTACCGATTTTTGAATTATCCTACTAATACTAATATTATAAATGCGAAAGGTTATATAGATGTGTGTATGATTGTTACACTTTCAAGCTCGAATGGCTGAACGGATTTGTCTGAAATTAGGAACACAGATAGATTGTGACCTGGATTAACAGATAGGTTACATTTAATCCCGATCGCAAAACGGGTTCCTGCGAAAACGCAAGCGAAGCCGCAGGTAACAGCTAGCACTTAACAATGCATAAGTGAAAAATAAATCCATTATATAAAAAAATGTATTACTAAAAAAATATGGATAATAGTCTGAAATAAAATTGTCATTGACTCTTGACTCTTGACTGATTAAGTTTGACTCAAAAACTACTTAGAATGCTGATAAAATTAAAGTGGGACCAGTTCGGACCTATTTGCTATCTTTCAAAAAAATAATTATCAAATCGCGACGTAGCAAATGAATTGGTTGGAGTCGGCTTTACTGTTTCTTTGCGCTTAATTATTTATGTTAAAGAAACATTACTATATTTTTATTTTCAACCTCAAGCGTAAATCATAACTTCAGCAGCCTAGTTTACTTCGTGAGTCAAGGCTATACTTAACACACATCGTTAAGTTTTTAAAACTTTCGTGCGGGTCCTCCAGACCCCGACGATGCTGAAACGAGTGTATCTTTCTGGTCTCTACAAATAAAAACACTAAACACGTTCTAATGAGACGGGCGCTAAGTTGAGAAACTAAAACTTAAAGGCTTTCTCACACTAGAAAAATATAACCCTAACTTGCGGCCGTGAAAAATATTAATGTTTTTTGCAACGTATTTTTATTTTTGCACTTGCCCTGTGCTTTTGATAGATTTCTATAAATTTTTAAAGACGATTTTTGAGACGAAAGGTTACAGGTTCAAATCCTGTCTGGGGCGAAATTTTTTCTTTCTTTAAAAATTTATAGAAATCTATCCCAAGCACAGGGCAAGTACTAAAATAAAAATACGTTGCAAAAAATGAAAGTTATGGCCATTCTAAAATGTGAATTTCATCTGTAATGATGAACTCATTTGGTGGGTACTCAGAATTGTGTATCTATAGGACATAACTACCCGCGTTAACGGGTTAGAAAGGAATTAAAAATTTCGCCACGGGACTTGAATCCTCAGTAGCTCAATTGGTTAGAGCATTCGTCGGCTTGAGACGAAAGGTTACAGGTTCAAATCCTGTCTGGGGCGAAATTTTTTCTTTCTTTAAAAATTTATAGAGATTAATGTTTTTTTTTATGAAATTGGAAGGCAAACAAGCAGACGGATTTCCTGATGGTAAGAAACTCACGCCGCCTAGAGACACCAAAGGTGCTAATAGTGCGTTGCCAACCTTTAGGCCTCGAGCAAAAGTAAGTTTACCGGCTACCTTACCCTCCAAACTGGAACACGTTATGACGTTATGGCGGCAGGAATAGGTAAGGCGGTGGTACTCTACCGTCTAGTCAGATGTCACGGTATTAGTGACGGTAAGGCTATGCTCGCCTTTTACGAGCTGCCTGGCAGGAAGGTAGATGTTCTATTCTGCAAAGGAGCCCGGACCAACACGGGGAAAATATGTCAGCAATTTGTATTATTTTTACTGTAACTTTACATTCACACACATTTTTACAATTATTTTAGTTCGTACCACGAGCATTTAAATCAGTCTTATTTTATTATTCTATTGAACGAATGATTTTTGTAAATTTTGTATATTACCTGCAACATTGTTTTTTTTTAATTCTTCTTCTTTCTTATAAATACGGCTTCTAATTGTTTTTTACAATATTATTAGCCAATGTCATGTATAAAACTTAGATACACTACTTCCGGCAGACTAAGATTCCTTAATTATAGATATCTCCTGGAGTTTTGGCGCCATCGAGAGAAAACATGAGACTAACGAACAGCAACTGATGTTTATATAGATAAGAAGATTACAATAAAAAAAGAATAAAAAAAACTTGCTTCAACTTTATAAAACTTTATAAATGTGTATGTTTGTTTGTTACTCCATCACGCGAAAACTGCTGAATCTATTTTCATGAAATTTGGCACACCCACAGAGGGTAACTTGGATTAACACATAGAATTGTTTTTATCCCGATAAAATGTTCGTGTGGGATCATTAACTACGTGGGCAGCACCACAGGCAACAGCTATAATTAAAGATTTTTGTGAGAACATATGGTTGTTTGTTACTCTTTCTCGCACAAACTACTCAATGGATTTAGATGAAACTTTACGAGAATATATTATTAACATCAGAATAACACATAGGCTACAATTTATAAAAAAAATATGTAAATTGCTATGAAGGCAAAGAAGCGGGTTGAAGCTAGTCAATTGTATGCCCGTTATGTAAACTAAGAAATTTCAGCTTTTATAAAATAACAATGGTCTGGCTATTCTTAGATCTCGACCTACAATTGTGTTATTCGTAAAACGGCTATTTTTTTCGAAGTTAAAGATCAAGTCGTTTGAAATAATTGAAGGGTTGCGATAAAAAATTAAAAATACAATATTTTGTGGCAAACTCCATCGACCCGTTAAAGGGTTGTCAGACTAGAAATTTATTTTGAAATTTTAATCGTCAATTAATATTCAAGAAGTTTCATTTTAACTTTCGAAAGAAGAGTCTTAATGTTTCTATTAGTACTTCTACCCTTTAAAAATTAATTTTGTGATTCGATAATTAATGTTTAATCAGAATTTTTCCCCGTGTTGCTCCGGGCTCCTTTGCAGAATAGACCATCTGCCTTCCTTGCCAGGAAGCTTGTAAAAGGCGAGCATAGGCTTACCGTGACTAACACCGTGACATCTGACTAGGTCGTAGAGTTTTGCAGCGACTCGCCCGGATTGGTATCACCGCCTTACCTATTCCTGCCGCCATAACGTCATGACGTGTTCCGGTTCAGAGGGTAAGGTAGACGCTAAAGTTTCATCAGGAAATACGTCTGCTTGTTTGCCTTCCTATATTATAAAAAAAAAATATTTAGCTCTCAACTTACCTATAAGATGTAATCTAAAGCTATGTCTGTATATTGAAAACTAGTGGCCATTCCTGGCTTTGCACGGGTAGACATTAGTATTTATTTAGCCTATGTTAATCAGGCTGTTTTGTATGGTACAAAAATTTTAAAATAGATTTAGTAGTTTCAGAGCCAAAAGTAAAAACTAATAACCAAATCTAATTAAAATAAATAGATAAAATTATAAAAACTAACCAATCAGGCGACTCGGCTATAGATAAAATCATTTTTTCCTTGCAAATTTTCCAGGTTTTTTTGATAAATAACTCGGAGGACAAGAAAATAATTGGCAAAACTGGTCCATTAATAAGAAAAGGCGTTACTTTGCGGAATCCTACTAAAATCCAAATAAAATTATTTAATTTGCAATTTCTGCCAAAAAAAATATGTACGTATTATAGCGTGACAAAACAGGAACAACAGTGGGCTATGAACACTTTTTGAATGAACTAAGTTTTTAGTAGTATATAGATTTAAAATTGGTCCGTCTGTTCAGGCGTTATACGATCAACATACGAAATAAGGATTCATTTATAAAATTGTATATAGATTACTTCTTTCCCATGACTTAGAAGAATAATCAAACACTTTTAATTGTATATAGTTTATTCTTAAAAAAAGTATCTTCACGTGCATATTCCCTAAGAGTTAGGCAGAGGCACAACCATGGCACCCACGACTAGCCGAAGACACTAAGTATTACAATGTGATGGGTGGCAAGCTTATCACCAACCGGGCACATATCCAATCCCGAGCAACATTTTTTTTAATTGGAAAACCAAACTTTCTTTTGTTGCCCAACCCGGCCT
>NJDC01007672.1:46072-58401 GCA_002245475.1 Calephelis virginiensis
CTTTGCGGAAATCCATACTAAAATCCAAATAAAATTATTTAATTTGCGATTCTCTGCCAAAAAATGTGTACGTATTATAGCGTGACAAAACAGGAAAAACAGTGGGCTATAAACACTTTTTGAATGAACTAAGTTTTTATTAGTGTATAGATTTAAAATTGGTCCATCTGTTCAGACACTATATGATCAACATACGAAATAAGGATTCATTTATAAAATTGTATATAGATTACTTCTTTCCCATGACTTAGCAGAATAATCAAACACTTTTAATTGTATACAGTTTATTCTTAAAAAAAGTATCTTCACGTCCATATACCCTAAGAGTTAGGCAGAGGCACAACCAGGGCACCCACGACTAGCCGAAGACACTAAATCCTACAATGTGATGGGTGGCAAGCCTATCACCAACCGGGCACATATCCAATCCCGAACAACATTTTTTTTTATTGGAAAAACCAAACTTTCTTTTGTTACCCAACCCGGGATTCGAACCCGGGACCTCATGCAGTCAAGAATAAGTCCAGTTTATTCTTATTCCTAATTTTATCATTAAAATTTATGAATTATAAATAAACAGACGGGTTGAGTCTGACTTTTGAATAATTTAAGTTAGCTAAGATTAAGTGTTTGTAAGTCAATCCTATTAATAAACCAGGATTAATATTAAACTTGGAACTTATTAAGTGTAACTTTTCTGTAGCTTAGGCTTGATACACACTTACGACAATGATACGACGTGGTCGTGCAATTTTTTATTAAAAAAATAGCTGTAGCCCGCGTTGTTTTCCGCATTGTTATGTCCCTTATGAATTTTTTTTCGGAATAAAAACTATTCTATGTATTAATCCAATTACCCTCTACATGTGTGCCCACGAAAATCGGTTAAGAAGTTTTTCGTGAAAGAGTAACAAACAAACATACAAACTTTCGCATTTATAACATTGGTAGGACGAACAGTAGAATTCGCACGCACCCTCTTGCGTTGTTGTCGACGACATTAGAGACACCGAACACAACGCAACTCGACTACATCGCAACAGCAACAGAACCACTATGGACTACGGACTTGACTGTCGTATTTTAAACGTGGACTAACATAAAATCAAGTTGATGTTATAGTCTATAAGTAGAAAAGATCATAATACCAGATCGAATCTTGGCCTACTTTAGTCCATATTTGTTAATAAGACGGCTTACCTTTACTTATTTGATTCAGTGATAATGCGGCCGCATCCATATACTTCGGTGCCAAAACGCATGAATTTAAAAACGCAGCGACACTATTTACACCACACGACTGCTTGACCCCATTTGTCCCACAGATTTTCTGCGTTGAAAGTATTTTTAATAACTCTTCTCTTGAAATTAGATTTAAAAACATCTTTATTTATTTAATTATAAATTGTAAGCAAAATAAATACTTACTCAATATTATACAATACCTTTATAAGCTTCTTCATTAGCTGAGCCGACAAACGTTGTCCTGTCTAACTATGAACATTATTTTTATTCGTAGACCTTCTCCTGACAATAACTAACACAATAAAAAAAGAACAAATTGGTCCATCTGTTCACGTGTGATACGATGACCATCGGAAATGGGGATTCGCTTTATAAGACTTCCATCAGCATTCCCAACATAGAGTTAATGCTTCAAAGAAATGTAAAAGCGAAACAGACAATCGTGGCCTATATAGATGTTACAGGTGCACCTGTAACCTTAGTTGCTGCACAGACTCTACCACAAATGAAAAAAAAAAGTAATAATAAATAAGTAGTAATGAGTCGAAAATGTATTATATAATTTCAACTACAACTTAATATAACTCGTAAATGTAAACAAGAACAAAAAACCCGACGGCTCCAGACAAATTTTATTACAATCATCAGGTACCTTTTTATAACCATAATGATGAGCTCTTGAAAATATTACTCTTATTATAATATTTTAAAATAAAAATATGGTTACAACCGAAACACAATAGCCCGCGCGGACATTATAACGGCAGGTGTACAAGTACGGGGATGGTCTCATAATCTATTCTATTTGAAGTGTTATTATTGTCTGTCCAAGAGAAATAAAAAGGACATTATAGCATCTGTTGGAACCAATTTGTAAACTAACCAATCGTGAAATAACTTCAAAACTACAAGAGAATTTTAGAATTTGCAAGAGAGTTTGGCTCTTTTTGGGGCCGGCTAAGGCAATTTTTAGGCCATGCTGCCATGTCTTCCGTATTAAGTCTTTATTTCAGTCAGTAGTCACTATTTACAAAGTCATGTCTGGGTCTTGAGTACAGCTGTGGCTTCGTTACTCAAGCTCATCTAGCAAGATTTGACAGCAGCGAGGAAAGACACGATACACTAATTTCTTCATGATTTTTTCATTAGTGCATTTTCACTAAATGAAATTATTCTAATTCCCACCTAAATTAACTAATTTCACTCGATATAAACAGGAAATTCAATAATTATGAAAAAATTACGACCATCTTCATTCACGAGTGCGCCAAAAACTGGATTGAAAATTGGATGTAGATATTTTACTACAATAATCACACAGTTACATACATTTAATGAAATACACAATTCATGTATTCAACGATAAAATATTATAATTTATTCAAATATGTCTGTTTATCCGTTCCGTTTCCAAAATTAAGGCAGGAAAACAAACTATTTTGCAACAGATAAAACATTCGTAGCCGAGGATTGAACGCTTTGCGCAACGAATCTAAATGTTATTATAATGAAGTGGCCAGCAGAAAAATAACTTTATCTAGGCTAAAACGTATAGGTTCGATGTTATTGACGCCAAGTTTATTTATACATTTATAAAACACACGTCTATTAGACTTAATGTCTCATTTATAAGACTTAACGATAGTTTATGTAATTGAAGAAAATCATCAAATCCTCTGATTTGATGATTTGTCATGGTAATGAACTTAGGATCGTTTTTGTTTCAGTTACTCTGCGCTTAAGTAGTTTAAATTTAAGGATGTAATTTAAATATGTGGTCGTTAACTGCGATAATATTTAAAAAAAACTTGTTAGTATCTTTACGCCCATATCCCCGAAGAGGCAAGCAGAGACACAACAACCTATGTCTAGCCGAAGACACTAATTTCCACAATGTGCTAAGTGGCAAGCCTATCGCCAACCGGGCACATATCCAGTCCCGGGCAACATTGCATTTTTTTAGAAAATTAAAAATATACACATTTTATTTATTATTTTGTTGCCCGACTCGGAGATCGAACACGGGACTTCAAGAAGTGAAGAACGATGCTGGACCGCTAAACCACAGAGGCGATCCGTGGCGAAAACTTGTTACGTCGTGATAGGTATGACCAATGGTGAAGATAAAAGTGTCAAAGCTAACTAATTTTGCAGCATTATTCTACTGAGAAAGATTCCAAAGCCCCAAGATGTTACTTATTTTCTCACAAATAAAATGTACATTCGCAATACGTATCGCCTTTATGTGTGTCATGGGGAAAATTCAGCCCTTTCAATTTGTCTCTCTGCTAAAATAAAGTATTTAAATCGTTCCATGAAATTATACATATAATAAAACTGTTGAAGTGTGAATTCTGTACATTAAACATAAATAAAAAAAAATATATTTCATATTAAATATTTAATAAATAAAATTAAAAAAAAAGTAATAAGCCCCCGATAAAACGTCAGCTTTTTCAATTTGTCAGCTTTTTCAAATTGGTCAAGTCGTTTAAAAGTTATTGCCACATTTGTCACACATTGACATACTTGGGCCGGGATTTAAAACAACGCATTACAATTGTGTGGGAGCTATGATGCCACAGACAAAGACACATACACAAACAAAGTTTTCAAAAAGTCTTACAACACCTCTCTTTTTGATGTGCTTTAAAAGAACTGCAAAAATTACGAAACATACATAAAACCGTAACCTTGAAACTATGATCCGTCAGCCATCTTACTCGTACTTTAAATTCATCAGGTCCTTGTTATCAAGTCATCGTCATCAAAAAATATGAATAGATCTAGTTAAGGCGAATCGAATGAATCCAAACTCGATGGTTTTTTCAGTAGGAATTCCAGGGTTACTATTTATCTTATCTTTGGGCTCCATCTTCACACCAGCTCAGTGGTAGCAGCATTCGTTAGTATTTTAGCTGTAAGGACTCACATAAGTTTGAAAGTGACATAAATACCCATAATGTATCTGATATCCATTTTGATGTTTCCAAATGAGCTGATGACCTTAAACCCCTGAACAGATCTCCATAAATACCATATATTATAAAGATAACAACCATCTCAATTGTGACAGTCTTCAGGTTTGTGCCTTAGAGGAGCTGCAAAGGTAACTTTTAAACTTTGTTCTTTTAGCCATGTTCCAGTTCCAACATCAGGCCCTCGTCATCATGACCTCGTCAACAGAAAATATAAACAGATCTTGTTAAGGTGAATCATATGAGTACAAACTCGATGAGTTTACCAGCAGCTGCATTTCAGGGTAGCGTCTCCTATTTTCATGAGATGTATGAAATCAGACCAGTCCCGTTGTAACAGCACTCGTTAGTGTCAGGTCTCACATATTCTCAAAAGTAAAATATAACCTATAGTGGGTCTACCGTCTATTCCAAAAAGCTGCAAATGAGCTAGTGACTTATAACACCACGCCAGATCTCCATATACTATAGCTATCAATCATCTCGTTCAAGTCAGCTTTCGAACAAAAAAAACCGCACCAAAATCCGTCCAAACGCTGAAGAGCTACAATGCCACAGACATACACATACACACGCCAGACACAACAAACTCACCACTCGTGTTGTGTCGGGGGTTAAAAAACAGGTTTAGACGAATAAAAAACGAGCAGTAAAACAGTTTTTTTAGAATTGTTGTCTTTCTATCTGTTTCCCGGCAGTAATTCAAGCCAAAGCGTTAACTTTCTATCATGCACCGCCTCGTTGGTCGAGTGGATGACACACTACACTACACTGACCAACCACAAGTATCGGGTTTGAATCCCGATGGGGGTATTTAGACATCTGCATTGCCGGATCTGAGTGTTATTCTATTTTTTTTGGAATAACTAATGTTGTATGCTAAATGTATGTTAAATGTATGCTAAATGTATGCTAAATGCTTTGTGGGCCGAACAGAGTGCTCAGCCCGAGACATCATTATTTAGATGGATTGGACTGTTCCCTACAACGCCAGCAACAAGGGCTGTCTCCCGGGAGACCGTACCTCGACTAGGTGCTGCGTTCTGGTTACTGGGTGGACTAGGTGGAGGAATAGTGGCGGCTCGTCGCTCGGCGTTAGGCGCCGGGCGCAAGAGAGGTCTTCGTCGCCTAGAACGGCGGCGATGGTGTAGTGTAGTATCCTGTGAATTTGTGTTCCGGTTGGGATTGGGAGGGAAGCTCTCGTTTGCCGCGGTTATTGGATCCGGTGGATCCGATAACACGTGATGGGGTCTCCAAAGTTTGGCGGGCGCGTTTACTGCCGGTGTATAGTCACACGCGGGTGCTAATACCGGGTTTGGGTGGGCAGCTGTTATTTCAAAGTAACGTTCCGATAGTTCTTTGAAATGCTGCGCTATTGAAGGCAAATCTAGGTCGCGTTGTAGGTCCTCATTGCGTACGTGCCACGGACAACCGGTGGCAGTACGCATGAATCTATTTTGAACTACTTGTAGCTTTTTAAGATGGGACGGGTACGTATGTACGAAGGCTACACTTGCATAAGCTAAGATTGTCCTGACACACGTTTTGTAAATTGTCACCTTGTTACGAAGTGATATTTTACTGTCTTTATTAATTAAATAATAGAGGCGGCTAAGTATGTACTTAGCTTTGTTAGTTACACGTGATATATGCGATTTGAACGACGTCTGATTGTCTAGAATAACCACTAGGTATTTTGTTGATTTTTCCCTGGGAATTACTCTATCGATCATTTTGATGGTGCCCGGATTGCGATAGGGTCTCATCCATTCGAATGGCCTAGTACCCCGATTAAAGTACACCGCTGCATTTTTATCAGGGTTTACTTCTATACGCCACTTCCTGAACCAGTCGCCCAGGAGAGTGGCCGTGCTACGTAGGGTGGGTGTTAATTAAATTTATTCTGGTTTTTACTTAACTATTCCTATGTATTAGAATCGTCCTCTAACACCCATAACACAATTATACAATTTGCTTACTTTGGAGTAGCTTCAATTTGTGTAACTTGTTTGTCAGCTTTTTTCCATTTTTTTAAAGAATACCTACATTTTACATTTGTCTAACAAAGAATCAATTAACGTCAACTGTCCACTACTCAGGAAATTAGATTTCAATTCTGCAGCGTCAGATAATATTATTTGCATCTTTACTAACTACTACATCGTTTTTTCACAACATATTATTTGTTAACTGCTTTACGAGTGAATACATATTAGTATCTTCACGCTCATATCCTCGAATGGGGAGGCAGAGGCACAAACAAGGCGCCCTCCACTAGCCCAAAACACTACGTCCTACAATGTGATAGGTGGGAAGCCTATGGCCAACCGGGCATATATCGAATCCCAAGTAACGTTATTTCTTATTAGAAAATTAAAAATATACATTTTTTATTTTTTTTAATGTTGCCCGAACCGGGGATCGAACCCTGGACCACAAAAAGTCAAGTCCGACGCCGGACCGCTAGACCATAGAGGCGATACTTATTACAATAATATTTCCTGTTGGCTACTACCTTTTCCCCGTTTTGGTCCAGGCTCATCATCATCTTCCTTCTTGCCAGACAGCTTGCAAATGTCGAGCGTAGGCATAGCGTCACTATCATCATGACATTTCACTGGGTGGTAGAGTTTCGCAGCGACTGGCCCGAATTGGTACCACCCCCTTATCTATTCCTGCCGCCATAACGCCAATACTTGCCATTGACGAGTTCGGGTTCGGAGGATAAATTGACCGGTAATCTTAATTTTGCTCTACGTCTAACAACCCAGTCAAAGGTTTGCAACGCACCATTATCAATGTCTCGAGGCGGCGTGAATTTCTTACCATCGGGAAATCAGTCTGCTTGTTTGCCTTCCAATATACAAAAAAAAACTTATTTTCTATTATGATCTATCTATTACACTTACGTATTAGTAAACAATTCTTATACATAAAAATACTTAAATAGATCCTCAAATGTACATACATACATACGTACATATCTTCACGCCAAGTCCATTACGGGGTAGGCAGAGAATATCGAGTGCCAGACCTCACGATCCTGACAAACCTGTCTTGCTTCCTTCACACTCATTACCCTTTTCATACAAACACGCCGGTTTCGGAGACTCTTGACATCACCCTCGGATAATATCCAATTGATCTGATCGTGAAATGTCAGCCTTGGTCTCCCCGGGTACCTACATCCATTCACATTCGCATTGTATAACTGCTTCATCAATCTTTTAGCTGTCATTCTTTCCACATGACCGAACCAGCGGAGCATGCCCTTTCGCATTTTAAGACCAACACTTTATTTTAATCCCACTCTTTCTCGGATCTCACTGTTACGAATGCGGTCAGCGAGCGTTACACCACAAATTTTCCGTAGTGCTCTCATTTCGACCGCATTTATCCTACTTTCATACTCTTTCTGACATACCCAACTCTCGCTTCCATACTATTGTACGTTGAGATAAGCACAGAATTATGCAAAGCGAGTCTAGCTTTTTGACTTAAAACATCGCTTTGGAATAGCTAACACAACGCTCCATTCACACTATTCCCAGTACTCACGCCCCTCTCTATATCCGCGGCGTACCTTCCATCCCTGCTAAAAGCACAACCAGGATATACAATTTCATTCAATTGTTCCAGCACTACATTAACAACCAAAACTCTTAATATGTTCTGGCTACGTCTCTTTCAAACACCATTATTTTGGTTTTCATCGAATTCAAATGTAAGCCCCTTTCTTTACAATCTCCTTCCACAACTGTGACCAGTGTTTGCAGCCCAGATGGTGTAGAGCCCAAAAGTACATCATCATCTGCATAATACAGGCAGTTCACCACTTGGTCACCCATACGCATTCCCACATTCAATGATCTCTAAACCTTTGAAGACATTTGTCCAAATATAAGATAAACAAGCGTGCTGACAACACACAACCCTGTTTGATGCCAATATTAACATTAAACCAAGGTGATATGTTGCCGTCCACCCGCATGCATGTTTTACAGTCTAAATACATCGACTGCACCGCACGCAGCAGGGATCCGACTATCCCATAAACTGGCAAAATGTCCCAAAGTTCCTTACGTACAACCCTATCAAACGCTCTTTCGAGATTCACAAAACCGCAGAAAACCCTCTGACCCACAGCCTCTATGCTTCAGCTCAGATGCTTCTCTACAATGTGTGGAGCGAAAACACTTGATCCGTACATCCTCTTCCAGACCTGAAACCGCTTTGAGCCTACCACAAGTTTGATCATCTCAGCTGTAACCATATCTACTCCCGCAGCCTTACCATATTTCATACTTCTTATCACCTATTCAATTTCTTCCATCATAATGCCGTCAGATGCCTCCTCTATTTCCAAATCATTTGAGTACTCGGGCCCAGGGACAGCATCGTTGGCACATTCATACATATCTCCATAAAATTCACTCCACCGTTTTATCACGTCATGCGTGCTTGCAAGAATATCATCACTCTTAGACTTAATTCTATTCATTATGGAGGCAGACGAATAACTCCGAGACTTCTTCACCTCCTTCCGTGTGTTACCATGCCTTACCGTCACAAGCACCGTGACATCTGACTATGTGGTAGAGTTTCGCAGCGACTCACCCGGATTGATACCACCGCCTTACCTATTCCTGCCGCTATAACGTCATGACGTATTCCGGTTCGGAGGGTAAGGTAGCCGGTAAACTTACTTTTGCTCGAGGCCTAACATTTGACAACGCACCATTTCCACCTTTGGTGTCTCTAGACGGCGTGAACTTCTTTCCATCAGGAAATCCGTCTACTTGTTTGTCTTCCAATATCATAAAAAATAATAATAATAATAAATACAGATCCTCAAACGTATGTAATAAATACAGAGACCCTTTACCATAGACATCTAAATGAGCACAGATGTCTGCGCCGTCGTTAATCGAACCCGAACCTTGCGCTTACTTGCTAGCGTTAAGCGAATACGATAACCCCTCGACCAACAGGAAGGTCAACATGTTTTTGACTTGTTTTTTTGAAATTATTTAAATTAACTTTCTGAGATGCTAGAGTATTTTTCGAGCTAGAAAATGTGTAGGTATGTGTATTAACGCTACGCAAGCACGTACGTAGCGTTAGAAATGACACCTATGTGTGTGATCGCCTCTGTGCTGTAGCGGTCCGAGCGGCGTCGGACTTGACTTCGTGGCAGAGATTTGTACTACCGTTTGACGGTAACGGGTTTGATCCTGGGGTCGGCCAACCAAAAAATTAGAAAATATATATTTTCAATTTTCTAATAAAAATAATGTTGCCCGGGATCGAATACGTGCCCGGTTGGCGATAGGCTTGCCACCTATCACACTATGGGACTTAGTTTCTTCGGCTAGTGGTAGGTGCCCTGGTTGTGCCCCTGCCTACCCCTTAGGGGATTTTTTTCAGAAATGACACTTCAATAGAACATCATCTTTTGTCGAGCGTGACGCAAACGAAGTTTCACTTCAAAAAAACGTTATACATTCATAGACCAAATCCCTTTCGCGAAATTTCTCTACTTAAGTCCTTTGTGATTGCAATATTTTAACGAATTTGATATCGAATGCATTCTTTTTTATCTTGTTGTATAGCTAGAAAACTGTTGATGTTTTTTTAAATAACGTGCAGACTACAGAGACATTTTTTAGAAAAAAACGTTTTAAAAACAATTTTTCAATAACAAAAACTATTTTTTTCTAAAATACAGCATGTACCTTCTGTTTGAATACAAATTAATACGATTGCATTGTTTTTGATTGACAAATGGAATGTAGCCTTTCTAAAAATGTGATTCAAATTAAATCTGAACATTTTTTTTAGTAAAAGTTAGAAAAAAATAATTTTCTATAATAAAAAGAAAAACATTGTTTATCTCAAAACTGGTCAACTTTCGGGTACACTATACTGGGGTTAAAGTGATAGCAACCCCTTAAAAGGATCCTTTCCAATTACCAATAACCCTGTAAATCTCATGTTGTTCGAGGAGCAAGCATCTGGAGAGATCTCTTGTTAATATTCCGGACGGCGAAATAAAAACCATGAAGAACGCTGTTTAAAA
This sequence comes from Calephelis virginiensis, assembly GCA_002245475.1. Classification (NCBI taxonomy): domain Eukaryota; kingdom Metazoa; phylum Arthropoda; class Insecta; order Lepidoptera; family Riodinidae; genus Calephelis; species Calephelis virginiensis. Next base: position 56,375 of record NJDC01007672.1, read on the forward strand.
TTCGGCGATAACATACAGTCGTTTTTTGTATAACATTACAGGAAAAAAGACGGCAAATTTCTCTCATATGTCGATAATGAAGTTTCATTTAAAAAATAATCAAACTACTGTACACAAACACCATTCTAGAGATTTCATACTTATGGCACAGACATTACCTGCAAGGTAATCTCCTATAATATAATATGACGCGGCTTAGCAACTGAAAACATTCTAGAATCGAATTTAATAACAGAATTAATTGTAACCCTACCATATTACTGTTTAAATAGCAAAAGAAAGTATATTTTTTAACGCAACATCAATTTTAATAAATTCGAATCCATCGATCGTCATATTCGGTGCGGCATCGGACTTCTTTAGGGCCAGCGTTCGATCCCGGGGTCGGGCACCAAATATAATTAGAAATTGGGCATTTTCAATGTTCTAATAAAAATAACGTTGCCCGGGATCGGATATGTGCTCGGTTGACGATAGTCTTGCCACCTATCACATTGTGGGACTTAAGTGTCTTCGGCTAGTCGTGGATGTCCTAGTTGTGCCTCTAACTACCTCTTCGGGGATGTGGGCTTACTAAAGATACTTTTTTTTGCTTTTTACATAATACAAAACCTGACCAAAAGAACAGGATAATAGTGCTAATGTACCGAAAGGTTTATCTTTTCATCTTTCATACTGCAAAAAGGAAATTCATTTCCTAAAACAGTATTTCCGGGGAATCACAATTTGAGCGTCCTCAAAGCAAGAGAAAATAACCTGCTTTTAACTGAGTGTACCATCTCTGTCTACAAAATTAGTTTCAGTTAAATTCTATGTCTCTTTACTAAACCATGTTTTTTATGTTTATTAGGTCTACGAAACTGAGATACTACTTTCATAGTACATATTAATACTTATTAACGTTTCTAAGCTGACCTCTTCTAGATCTAAACACAACATCCATATTAATATTATAAATGCGAAAGTAACTCTGTCTTTCTGTCTGTCTGTCTGTTACCTTTTCACGCCTAAACTACCCACCCGATTTTGCTCAAATTTGGTATGTAGAGAGTTTGCGTTCATGAGAAGGACATAGGCATATTATTTTTTGGAAATTCAACCCCTAAAAGGGTTAAAAGGGATGGCAAAGTTTGAATGAGAAAAATATTTTTATTGCACATTTTTGCATGAAACTTTGAATGAATGCTTTTTAGTACAAATGATGAAACACGTATTTCAGGGTTTTTCGAAATTCACCCCCATTGGGGGTTAAAGGTGGTGGCTATGTTTATATGGGAAATTTAATTTTATTGAAATATTTTGCTTGACACTGAAATAATGCTCTGCAATACAAATTATGAGATACATAGCTAAGCGTTTTTTTGAAAATCAACCCCTATGAGGGTTAACGGGGGTGGCACAATTTGCGTAGGAAAAATATTTAACAGTATTTACTACCATAAGTCCATAACAATAAACCACGTACATCAATTTATCATTAACGAAAAACACACAAAGAAATTATGATACACATAGTAGCAAAATTAGTTAAAAATCCCTACTAATATTATAAATGCAAAAGTAACTCTGTCTGTTACGCTTTCACGCCTAAATCAGTGAATCGATTTTGATGAAATTTAGTACAGAGATAGAATAGACCCAGAGGAACAACATAGGCTTCTTTTATTGCAAAAGTTAGGGGAGAATGGGTAAAAAGAGGGGATGAATGTTCATATGGAAATTCGTCATTTTTAAAGCTGTAACAGTGAAACTTTGTATTCAGACACTTTATGATAAACGAAAGAACATAGGCTACTTTTTATCATAAAAAATAGGGGAGAATGGGTAAAAAGAGAGGATGACTGTTCATGTGTAAATTCGTCATTTTTAAAGCTGTAACAGTGAAACTTTGTATTTAGACACTTTATGATAAACGAAAGAACATAGGCTACTTTTTATAGCGAAAATTGGGGTAAAAACAGATGATGAATGTTCGTATGGAAAATTGTCATTTTTGAAGATATAACAGTGAAACTTAGTATTCAGAC
>NJDC01007672.1:62917-72951 GCA_002245475.1 Calephelis virginiensis
TATATGACGACATGAATAATTTAAACACGATTTTGTTAAGTTAGGTAACTTGATGCAAACTTAAACTTTACTAATGGCAGATGCTAAAGGCCATGTTAAAAATAAAAAAATCAACTGTCATATTTTCAAAACCGCGGTATTCACTTCGTCGTTCACCCAATTTACACCCTTTATAGCATTTGATAAAGGGTGTAGTCTTATATACTCTTGATCCCATTATATACATTTTCAGGCAACATTAAACTTCCATAAATTGTAACTATATATTCGTTTAGGTAAATGATTTATGTATTAACGAGTTAAATTTTATACATGATAATTGGGTCTAGCACCAATTTTATTACGCCTTTGTTATATGACGCTCATGTCGCCCAAACTTCTTGGTAACTCTATAATTCCAACCTGTTATAAGGATGGGCTAAGAAACCTTTCAGCTTTTGTAAAATGATAGATGTCTGGCTACAGAGTCAACGGATCATGATAGATTGCTTAATTTTAAGTGATTTCAAAGTACTTTTGTATATCCTACTAATAGTATAAATGTGAAAGTTTGTTAAACCTTCACGCAAAAACTGCTGAACCGATTTTCATGTAATTTGGCATACACATGAGGTAAAATAAACTCATTCGTGACCGGTGGTCCTTGAAATTAAAACATGGTTGGGAAAATGTATTTTCGAATGTGTACTTGCGTACTCTTAATAAAGGGTTAATTAGGAACAATCAATTCACAATTCAGTTTAATTTCCGAATTAAATTTCTAATTTTCGCAACATAAATTATCCATTCTTCGTGCTGGTATCATAAATACGAAAGTTTGTTAGTCCTTTCAAATACAAATGATGTGTGTGGTAATTTTTTTATGCTATTGGAAAGTAAACAAGCCAACGGATTTTCTGGTGGTAAGAAATTCACGTCGCCTAACTTATTCTTGCCGTCATAACGTCAGTGCTTGCCGTTGACGTATTCCGGTTCGTAGGATATGGTAGCCGGTTAACTTACTTTTAGACGAGGTCTAACATTTCGGTCTCAGGTTAGCAATGCACCATTATCACCTTTAGTCTCTAGGTGGCGTGAATTTCATATCACCAGGAAATCCATCTGCTTGTTTGCCTTCCAATTAAAAAAATACTAAATGTTTCGCAGATAGGTAGGTGATCTATATTTTTATAAGCCAGAACGAACACGGGCCTAAAAAGTTTTTAAATATCTCTTCAAAAACATAATTTACCTCGGCCTGAAGTGATACTTGTCAGGATCGTGAGGTCTTGCACTCGACTCTCTCTGCCTACCCTAAGTCCCTTACGGGGTAGGCAGAGAGAGTCGAGTGCAAGACCTCACGATCCCGACATAAAAAGAGACATATCCTAATATTACGGTGTTTTACCTGGGTCAAGCAACAAAATAGTTTAGAAATTGTGTATTTTCAATTTTCTAACAAAAATAACGTTGCCCGTGATCGTATATGGGCCTGGTTGGCGATAGGGTTGTCACCTAATAATAATTATATTTTGGGACTTAATGTCTTTGGTATACTCTCTGTCTACCCAGTATGGCACTTGGCGTAAAGATACGTGTAATGTCTTCGGTTAGTCGTGGGTACCCTAGTTTTGCCTCTTCGGGATAAGGGCGTCAAGATACATTTTTTAAGAGAAAACTTCTTTAGCAGCGTTGCGCACTTTTTTGGAATGGGTAAAAACTTTTAAACTCGCGTCAGGACACGTGACTTGATCAAAAATTCGTAATACGTCGCAGGGCGCTTGCGCGTATGTTCGTGTTGTCATGTTTGTATACGATAGCTTAATAAATGAATATTGTATTCTATAACATAAATTATAGTACTCTCATACTGATTATTAAAGCAATTCGTGCAAAATTATTCCCTAACTATTCCAAAATATCAAAAATGCACAACGTTAATATTCAAGTTTTCACTTCTACCGGCTCTCCGGAGTGCAACCCGTTTTTTTTTAACTTGACCTTAATACATAGATGAATCTGTTAGCAATAAGTAGCTTTAAAATCATTTAAAATGTACATGGATCATAACACAGCCAGCAATGACCCTTGTCTTTTATCAAACAGAGCAAAATCTGTCTTACAGTATCCTTTGATCAACTTTGGCGTCAATTAAATGTCAGTTTCTACTGGACGGCTTGACGGCTCGTCAAGCTTTACAGCAACAAGTCTTTTATCATAGTTGATGGGGCTGGTGCAATTGACATAAGGGCATCCCTAGAAAACCTCCCACTCCTTTCATTGAAAATCAATTATATATAAATTGCAAATAATACGAAGACGTGTAAAAAATGTTGAAAAGTTTTCAAAGATGAATTAATTAACTTAACTAAAATGTGTGTCTTGTGACATTTTAACTTTAATAATTAAAAATATATTTTGTGATAGTTCAGTCATGTGGAAAGAATGACAGATGAAAGATTGACAAAACAGGTATACAATGTAAAAGTGAATGGATATAGGTACCCGGGGAGACCTCCACTATCAGATCGCTTGGATAAAATCCGAGGGTGGTGTCAAGAGTCTCCGGAACTGGAAAGAAAATACGCTCTTCATTAGACTCTGTATTTTCCAAAATTAGTAAACCTTTTAGACTGCGACAAAACAAAAGACGATTCAAACGGGGTTTAAAAATCGAGTAGCTCCGGATTTGCGTAGGTCGGGGAAACGTTAGTCGAGGTCGATGATAATTTCCTTCATACATATCTCATCTTTGTGCATTTTTAGAAGAAAGAATACATTTAGACTTTCAAATAAGAACTCGTTCATTATTTACATAATCATGATCTCTATAAACGCTAGACAAAGCCTTTGTCTTTGTGAAAAAACTACATTCTACAATATCACTTCAGGCCGAGGTAAATTATGTTTTTGAAGAGATATTTAAAAACTTTTTAGGCCCGTGTTCGTTCTGGCTTATAAAAATATAGATCACCTACCTATCTGCGAAACATTTAGTATTTTTTTAATTGGAAGGCAAACAAGCAGATGGATTTCCTGGTGATAAGAAATTCACGCCGCCTAGAGACTAAAGGTGATAATGGTGCATTGCTAACCTGAGACCGAAATGTTAGACCTCGTGCAAAAGTAAGTTAACCGGCTACCATATCCTACGAACCGGAACACGTCAACGGCAAGCACTGACGTTATGACGGCAAGAATAAGTTAGGCGACGTGAATTTCTTACCACCAGATAATCCGTTTGCTTGTTTACTTTCCAATAGCATAAAAAATATCCACACACATAATTTGTATTTGAAATGCAAACATTAAAGAAGGACTAACAAACTTTCGTATTTGTGATACCAGCACGAAGAATGGATAATTTATGTTACGAAAATTTGAAATTTAATGCGGAAATTAAACTGAATTGTGAATTGATTGTTCCTAATTAACCCTTTATTAAGAGTACGCAAGTACACATTCGAAAATACATTTTCCCAACCACGTTTTAATTTCAAGGACCACCGGTCACGAATGAGTTTATTTTACCTCTATGTAAGTAGCAATTGCCAGTGTCTTTGCTCATATAACTTTACTACAATTTAACCTACTAGTTAACCTCTGTGGTCTAACGGTGCAGGTTTTGGACCAGATTTCATGAGGTTCCGAGTCATTTCCGGGTCGGGCAACAAAAAGAAAAATTTGGTTTTTTCGATTTTCTGGCATGACAACGTCTTATAACTCGATGGAGCCGGCTGCACGCATCAAAAAACATGACTCATGCAGCGTTACCTCGCTCTGAGGCGTTCCCTTGAAGGCTTGAAGTGCAAGCGAGAGCGCGGAACGAGCGACAAAGAGGCACAATGGTCCTCCGTTCTTATGACGTTGTCACGTTCAACTATCGTCAGTAAACCGACTTTACAAACAACCGCTTTTTTAGTGCGCATGGAAAAACCTTGGATGGTTGAATGGTAGCGGAGCCTTTCTTGTCTCTCATTTTACCACAGGACGTCACAAGGGCCTTATTTCATGAATGAACTGTCTGCCAGCCTATTTGTTAAATGCTTTAATTGGGTGGCTAAAGGAACTAGTTGGTTGCCACAATTATTTGTCGCAGGCGAATCGTAACCAGCTCAATCGTGATTTTCCTTGGCAGATCACGTTGCGCCGGTAAATCTTGACATACATACAGAAACATATCTTCATGCTAAGTCCCTGGTAAGCAGAGTATCAAGTGCCAATTCTCACGATCCTGGCAGACCTAGCTTTTTCCTCATCCATTGCCCGTTCCACGCAGATTTCGGAGACTCTTGACACCAACCTCGGATAATACTCGAGCGATTCGATCCACATTTGCATTGAATGTTTGATTTGTCAATCTTTCATCTGTCATTCTTTCCACACGAAGGAACTAACAGAGCAAACCCTCATTTCCTATTGATATTAATACTTTCTTTTAATCCCACTCTTTCTCAAATTTAACTGTTACGAATGCTGTCAGTGAGAGTTGCATGACAGATTTTCTAAGCCTATCCTACTTATGTTTTTTCTGAATAAACTACTCTCGCTTCCATACAAATCATGACATGCAAAGGAATCACGATGAGGCCAGTTAAATATTTGGCAAATTGACGATTATTGAATCATTTGAGCACATCCTGAAATAGCACGTCATCATTACAGTTTCGATTTTACACTTTATTGTACACGTAATATAAAATTGACAGTGAGAAAATACAAATATAAATATTGTACAAAAGGCGAGCTTATCTCTTACAAGAGATATCTAAGGATTTGAACGGTTTTAACATAATTAAGCAAATCGAAACTGCAAAAACCGACTCTTTCGTTGGTTATTATTGGAATTTAATAATTCTTTTTTCGAAATATAGCAAATGTTTCGGAAATAATACCACATAAATCTTATCAACATTCTATACATTGACTTAATAATGCCTACGCTTTTCACTTATCTTGACAACCTCTGTAACCACTACTCGGATCACGATAAAACTAACATAGGACCACTTCGAGATCATGACTTATCCTTCTAAAAAAGAACCATCAAAATCGGTTGGCTGTTGATCGAGTAAATATGTTGTATGTTTGTTAAACGCGTTTATAAGTAAATAAAAAAAACATACAATCGAACTGATAACCTACTCCTTTTTTGAGTCGGTTAAAAACTGAACTGGTAGCACATACGAATATCTGATACCAAGTTTTGAAGCATTATAAGAAATAAACATAACAAACCTGTTAGATAATTAATATACGAATTTGAAAATGTTTTAGCCTAATAAACTACATAAAAGTAGGTAACATAAATAAAATGAATTACCCTGGACAAGTCACACAAATGACTATAGTTCCAAAGAAAGTAATTCTGTACCTGTGTTATGAGTGTTAGTCAACGATGCTAATACATAGAAATACTTTTTTTTTACACAAGAGGAGGCAAAAGAGCAAGTAAGTCACCTGATGGAAAGTGAACACAGATGCGTTGCCGACCTTTAACCGGGGTAAGACCTTACCGGGGTAAGAAATTTCTTCGGAAACACAGTTGTCGATCGCCACGTATCAAGATGATGGGCATGATACTTGATAATACATAAAAATCATAATAAATTTAATAAACGCCCAGAGCCAGAAACACAGACATCTATATTATGTTCAACACACAAATGTATGCTTCCGTCGGGAATTTAAAGTTAGGTAGGTGTGTACGCTAACCTCTCGACCAACGAGGCGATTATAAGAACACATTTTACAAATGATTGCTACTGTCTTTATTTGCCTTCATATAATTTAATGAAGCCGACCACCTTACCACAAAATAATGTAGACTACTTAGTGAAGCCACCTTTAAAGAGTCATTATTTAATAACTCTTTAAAATTAAACAATTACTCGTTTCTAATTATCGCATCTGAGGTTTAGCGCTGCGGCGTCGGACTGACTTCTTGAGGATTCGGGTTCGATTCTGGGTTAGGTAACAAAAAAAGACAGAAAATTTGTATTATTAATTTGCTGATAAAAATTTCGTTGCTCGGGATCGGATACGTGCCCGGTTGGCGATAGGCTTGCCACCTATGACATTGTGGGACTAAATGTCTTCGGCTAGTCGGGGTGCCCTAGTTGTGCTTTTGCCTACCCCTTCGAGGATACTACTGTTTAAAACTGAAATCCTACCAATACCATGCTATACCATGTATACCATGCTATACGTGAATGACGTGGTAGCACGTTATTTGTTAAAATTGTTAGGCTTTTAATTTTTTTTTTTTCGTAACAAGACAGCAAAAGTCGATGTGTTGTTTTTTATTCTTTCTAACTGATAAAAAAATCTGATTCATTTTAGGATTCTTTAGATAGTACTTTGATTTTACTTGGAATTAAGATTTTGAAACGCTGAACACTTTTAAGTAAAAATAGTAAAAAAATATCAAATAATTATTATTTAAACTAAATTTTATTTGCTTACATTCGAATAAAGGCGGGGGAACAACCCGAATTGTTTCCCATTTTGCTTACAGTACTTTCATTTTCAGTAAAAAAAAAACGATTTTCCTGAGTATAGTCCGGTATATCGTCAAACATTAACATTGTACGATTTGACGGGTGATAGATGGCCAAATCAAGAAATGTCGGCAAATAGTAACATGCCAGGGCAGATCTAGATCGGCTCTATTCAACAATACGACATATACAAAAAAGTCGGGGTTATTACAACACTTACAACAACTTGGGAACTGCTGGACGGATTTGAAAGATAATTGTTTTTTTTTTTTTGGATTTTAATTTGCCTTCCTCGTGTTTCCAGTTTATTCTTTATTAAATAGTAGAATAACAATATTTTAAGGATTCGTGTTTGTTTATTTATCTACTGTAAGTGCATTCTGAGAAAAGCCCGACTTGATTTCAACATTGTTTTCATGTTGTTTGTAATAAAGTTCTACTTGTTTAAAATAATGTTTGAAATGCTGAAGTTTTTGCGTATGTTTAACTTTTTTTCAACAATGTATGTTATGAAGAAATTGCAACATAATATACAAAGTTATATTGCAATGACTTCAGGTGTTAAACCATAATAGAGAGAAACAAATTTTTGACAATACTGAGTTTAGCGTTTATCATTTCAGTTTTGACCTGTAATTGGTAAGCTTGGAGTTAATACAAATTAAGATATAGAATCTGTGTTTGTTATCGTCGACACTTGGTGTAATTGCATTGTATACACGCTTTGAGGTAAACGCTTGTACTTTCCCCCAACACACTTTATTTAATACAATGTGTTAAGCTTTAGCCAACCGGTTTCACTTTTTACAGCATCATCAGGGCTTTATAACTAAAGATAAAAATTAAATTTAAGCAGACTTTTTATCTTTAGTAAGAAAGCCCTGATGATGCTCTAAAAAGTAAAACCGGTTGGCTATAGAGGAACATAAAGTATCAAATAAAGTGTATAATGGAAAATTATAAGCTTTAACATCAAAGAAAGAGCGTTATTTAAGATATTTTTACTTTTAAAATGGTGATATTCGGTACAAATATGCATTTCCTATTTAATAGCTTTACAGCCACACTCTGAGACGTCAGTTACTTTTAATCAGTCATTAAAACGACATTTTCTATACAATCGCCTATATGGTCTAGCGCTCTGGGGTCGAACTTGACCTCTTGAGGTCCCGGGTTCAATCCCCGGGTCTAACAACAAAAACATAGAAAATGCGTTTTTCCAATTTTCTAATAAAAATAATGTTGACAGGGAATGGATATGTGCCCCGTTTGCGATGCGATATCACATTGTGGGACTTAGTGTCTTTGATTAGTTGTGGGTTATCTGGTTATGCCTCTGCCTACCTCCTCCCTCTTCGGAAATATGGAGGTGAAGACACTTTGACTGTGAGTGAGAACGTTAGTATTTAAATTTTCTCAAAGACTTAGCACATGGTATCGTCATTATAACTATTTGTATGGCTCATTTTTGCTAAACGTTTATTGGAACCGTTAAGCCAACGCTTCCTTTTAATCACTTTTCTTTTCTTCTCCAGTACTTGCACTTAACATAGGGACCTGACTTTCACAACACCTGGTTTTTAATCCGTATGTTTAAAATATTAACAAAAGTGTACTTAATTTAAGAAACAGTTTGTGAAATAATAAATAAATATATTATTATTATTCTTTTGGTCTTTTCGTGACTTCAGAATGTGACAACCCCATCGCTAGTTTGGGTTTACTGGATTATACATATTTAGCCAGTCTCAACTAAATGTAAGAGTTATTGTAGTTACTCGTCCTAATTAATATGACAGCATTACCCAGTCCAGTCGCCATAACGTCAGTATTCCACATTATTGTGTTCCGTCCTGGAGGATAGGTTTAATTGTCAATTTGCACAAGTGATATAAAACCCACCATAACATAGCAATGCACTAGTAAAGTCTATGGTGTCTATAGGAGACGATTATTTTACCATGCGACTTATTCAATCGAAACGCTAGACTAAACTCTAATCATTTGAATTCAAGTTGTTTTTTGATCAGTGGTACAAATGTAACAATAGGTGTATAGTTCATAATAATAATTTTCAGGCCCCCTTACTAATAAAAGTTACGCGTCCGTTGACCTGGAGTTTAACTTCACTTACATACTAGATCAACGGGCGCGTAAGTTTTATAAGTATTATAAAGACATTTTTTATCTCCTCTCAGTCCCAGCATGGAATAAATACACCATATCTAACATTTTTTTCTATTACTTGATATAATTATCAGTAAACATATTGTACCTACATTTACTCCTTCATATAAACTTAACTTTGTTAGTTTGCGTATGAAAACTGCCCTCCTTTTTAGAAAATTGGCATCTAGTTCTGTGATATCTAATTATATGTAGTAGTTATGCGATGTCTAATTTAATTTATCCTGTTTGCCCTTGCCACGTGTATCCGTTTTGCCCGGAAACGTCGAATAAATGATAGCTTTTATTAAAGCTCAAAAATATTATAGAAATTGATAAAGTTTTTGAATTTTAATTACTATTCTCTAAAAATGATTAAACATAGTAGAAATTAAAAAAGTACAAATTTCTGTTAATTAGCAGAATGCTGTTTTATGTACTCTTTCTCTTAATGTATGCCTTTATGCGTTTTGCTTGGACTTCCCCTATTATAGAGACATATTTTTCATCTCCTCTCAATCCCAGCATGGAAAGAACAAATGTTTTCAATTATTTAATATATTTATTAGTAAACATATCGCACGTTTACTCCTTCATATAAAGTTAACTTTGTTAGATTCTATACTTTTCATCATCGCTTCTTGGTGGAATTCCATTTTATAAACATGTTTTAAACTAAACTCTTGTACTTTTCCACAATACACTTTATTTACCACTTTACGTTATATTTTATCCAACCGGTTTCACCTTTTACAGCATCATCAGGGTTTCATAACTAAAGATAAATGAGTTCGTCAGTAACCAAACAATTACGGAACGTTGCAATAAATCAGACTTATTTGTGCTTACTTTTAAAATCCTGATAATGCTTTAAAAGTTTTAACCGTTTAGCTCAAATGTAACGAAAAGTGTTAAATAAAGTGTGTTGTAGAAAAGTGCAAGAGTTTAGTTAAAAAAGTGTGTTAATTTTGCTTAATTATGGAATCCATCTTCTGAGTAATTTTTAAAGGGATTTAAAGTTCACAATATTGTTTATTATTTGAAAGACACTAGCCATTTCACGGCCATCATCCTTAAAAACCAACTATTAACAAGCTAATAAAAATATTCCTTACAAACTGTAATATTGCCATAATAAAGTTTGAACTGAATAGTTTTCTTTAAACAAAAAGTACGACAGGTGGCATATATTGAAGATTTAGTAGAAAAGTTTCAAGGAAACGTCGAAACTGATTGAGATCATTTTATTAATGTCATTTATTTTCAACTTTTTATTAAATTTTAAAGTCACACAAACATTAAAAACTTTATTTTTCATAAAAGTTTTTATCTTGACGTATCTTGACATAAATATTATTCTTGAATTTGATTTTTGTTACCTTTTTATTC
>NJDC01007672.1:75233-85778 GCA_002245475.1 Calephelis virginiensis
ATATTATGAACCTCCTGACAAAAAAAACGACCAAAAAGAGCAAAATTGGTCCATCCGTTCAGTTATGATGCGATAGCCAAGGGACAGTGATTAAAAAGTTATTAGTTTGTTGATGATATGTACCTAAGTATGGTACACGTACGGTTTCCAAATGTTAAGAAACGCCCTCATAATGGGAATCTGTTGATTACTTTCTGAGCACTGATCGAGTTATAGTTGCTGCAACTGATTTATCCGACTTTAACTTACTGATACTGGTATTCATAGAGATAGGTTAACAGATCTTTAATATGTCAAAGGTATCTACACAAATTTAAACGAATTTTTTTCAATGTCCATCTCACATTTTCATCCGGGTCCCTGTGTCTAATTTTCATCCCGGCCCCAACAGCCTTTCAGCTAAACATCTCGTAAGAGAATGAATAAGTCATTACCAACAGCAGCACTGGTGGTAGAGTGTTTAACTTCTGGAAGTTCCGAGTTAGATTCCCAAATAGGGTGACAAAAAGTAAATTTGATTTTTAAATTTTCTAATTAAAACATCGCTGTCCGGGATTGGACAAGTGGAAGTGCTGTTTAACTATAGATTTGCCACCTAACCCATTATAAGCTCTTAGTGTCTTAAGCTATTCGTGGATGCCTTTGTTCTTAGTTGTGCATCTGCCTGCCCATTCGGGGATACGAGGGTTGAAAGACCTTTTATAACAAGTTTTGCCTATAGGCTATCTTGGTCAACATCATGGTCTCTTATCAGCCGTATGCATGTTTGCATATAACAAAACAAAAATCGAAGGATAACACGCTCTTAATTTAATAGCTGAACTATAAATAACCAATTCAATATGCTGTTTTTAACATTCTATTTAATCATTTAAAATACTGTACTGTTTAAATTAATACGTATATTAAAAATAATAAGTAGTACTGTTTAAAATATGCGCTTCGGTTATATTCGTCAAGCTTCGGAAATTCGAATGTATTTTAAAAATATTTATAAAGAGTTGGTATTACATAACAAATCATTTTGCTTAAATTTAGATTAGGTCAGCCAATTTTTTTTTATAGAATAGAAAGTGATAGCCTCTGCTCACGGACATCCGTAATACTAGGAGTATCACAGATGCGTTGCCGACCTTTAAGGAATGAGTACGCTCTTTTATTGAAGGTTTCTAAGTTATAATCGTTTGGAAATACCGCCCTCGGTAACTGATTCCACAAAGGTGTGTTGTGGGGTAATAAATGTGAGTGAGTGAGTGACCCAACATTTCTACGCAACGCCAAGGAATCAAGCCGATTGGTAATTGCCCGGTCAGTTACAATAATTGGAGTTGCTTTACGTTGAATGCGGTCAAACGGAAGGAGGTAACGGAAGGTACTGTGGTAAAAAGAGTAAAAAGTGTAAAGCCGAAGCGCATAATTTAAATAGCAGTACTGTACACAATACCGTCTTTACCATAAGGGCACACGGGGCCAGTGCCCGGGGCCCCTATACCCAGAGGGCCCCGAAGGATCGATCATATCACTCACATTTAACCTCAAAATATTTTGGTTGAGTGCATTACGTTTTTCTCTTTGTCCCGATACAGGAACGTTCAATTTCGCAGCTTAAGAACGACTAAATAATTTGTCTAGAAACTATTGCCATAGTCATAATAAAAGAGCAGCATAATAATATTATTAATGACATATTGTAATAAGATAATGTAATTGATTACCCAAAAAATCATAGCAAAAAAATTGTAAAGTTTGATTTCTTTATAATCAAAAAGGGCCTCAATTTTTTGTATGCCCAAGGGCCCCAGCATGATCTAAGACGGCCCTGACTGTACAGTATTTGAAAATCGATAAGCTCGAGTCATATATTTGGGAAACATGTCTATAATGTGCGAGTACCTCATGTTGACGCGCTTGCATCAAGTTATTAAACTAGCAATCAGTTGATTATGGTGTTGTTTTGAACACTTTATTACAGTAGGCACTCGAAGCTTTTTAATTATGGACCTTCACACGTTTGATGTCTACATAATTGGGTATTATGATTCTACGTCCACCCAACTGACGTATTTCCTTGTGTTTTGCTTGTGTATCTGACATAATTTGAACTAGATTTTTTTACTGCCGACAGTCTCAGATTTTAAATTGTCTCTTTTTTATCATTTTAATTTCTTCTCTTTAATAATCATCCTATTCGACCCGGAGAACTACATATCGCTCGACATTAATAGCTACTAACAATTTGTATGAAAACACTAGCTGTTGACCGCGGCGTTGGCCGTTTGGTCCCACAGGAACAAAAAAACTATCCTATGTGTTAATCCAAGTTATCCTGTTTATGACTACTAAATTTCATGAAAATCGGTTTGGCAGTTTTTGCGTGAAGGAGTAACAAACAAACAGACAAACTTTCGCATTTTTAATATTAATAGGATAAGATTATCGCATTTTTAATATTTTCCTTTTTCAATGCAATTTTTTGATAATAACTATAAATACCAAAAAAATGTTGGTAAACAGGTACATCCGTTACGGCATATGCAATGATCGAGTGAAGTAGGGATTCCTTTTCAATGTAGGTATATGAAGTTAAGCTTATAGTTTGCTGCCTTTGGGTTAGATCAATTTGTGCAATTTGCAGAATTATATTTATAATATGACACTAGCCGAGCCGACGAACTTCGTACTTTAACATTATCAGCTACTAACAGTACCAAACTGTTGTTCTCCCCAATTTTCCCGATTTTTCTCTGCAGATACCCTTCTCTTGACAATAACTAATACAACCAAAAAATTTGCAAAATGGATCCACCCGTTCAGGTATGATACGATGACCATGGGAAATGGGGATTCATTTTTATGTTATAGAAAAAAGTACTCAAAAACCACAATTAGATCATGATAAAACTACTATGGGACCACCTCAGCATCATGACCTATCTTTTTAAAAAAGGACCATCAAAATCGGTTGGCTATTGGCCGAGTAATCGAACAAACAAACAGTCGAACACAAAATAAATACCTGCCTCCGTCGGTATTCGAACTTGAGTCTCGCGATTGGTTGGATTAGTTAGACGTGTACGTTAATCACTAGACCGGGAAGTCATTTCTTTATCACTTTGCACGAGAATTGTTCACATATATTCCTTTGCTTATGCTTCTAGGGAAATCCCAATCATGCGTGCGACCCTTTCCACCTTTGAGCCTTGCTGTGCAGCGAAGTGTATCTCCTAGCACGAGTTCCTTAACTATTCGGTATTTTACAGCTGACAAGCGTTGCTCCCGATCGCAATAGTACAAATAAAGTCTACGGTATATAAAGATTGTTCATAAATTAGGATATTAAAATCGGTAGGCTGACTCTTAAATCTCGATTTCATGCAAATTGAAAATTGGAAACGGATTTGTGGAGTGTTCTTGTACACATTACTGGCGTTATTAGCATGAAGTTCCAAAAAATCAACTAATCCGATGTAACTAATTAATACGAGTACTTATGGGCGGACTGCCCCGGCTTTGCACGGTTATGAAATATACATATAAACCTTACTCTTCAATCACTTTATCTATTAAGGAAACCGCATCAAAATCCGTTGCGTAGTTTTAAAAATTAAGCATACAAAGGGACATAGGGACAGAGGAAGCGACTTTGTTTTATACTATGTAATGACTAATCGTCTCTGTGGTCTAGCAGTCCGGCATCGGACTTGACTTCTTGAGGTCCCGGATTCAAACCCCTAGTCGGGCAACGTAAAGAACATTAGAAAATGTATATTTTCAATGTTCTAATAAAAAAAATGTTGCCTGGGATTAGAAATGTACCCGGTTGGTGGTAGACTTGCCACCTATTACATTTTTTTCTTTTTTTTATGATATTGGAAGGCAAATAAGCAGACGGATTTCCTGATGTTAAGAAATCCACGCCGCCTAGAGACACCAAAGGTGGTAATGGTGCGTTGCCAACCTGAGGCTGGGATGTTAGGCCTCGAGCAAGAGTAAGTTTACCGGCTACCTTACCCTCCGAACCGGAACACGTCATGACGTTATGGCGCCAGGAATAGACAAGGCGGTGGTACCAATCCGGGCTAGTCGGTGCGAAAGTCTACCACCTAGTCAGATGTCACGGTGTTAGTGACGGTGAGCCTATGCCGGCATAAATATACTTTTTTTATTACTTAAAAAAATGTTAAAAAAAAATGTTGGTCGGGATTGGAAATGTGCCCGGTTGGCGATAGGCTTGCCACCTATCACATTGTGGGACTTAGTGTCTTCCGGCTAGTCGTGGGTGCCTTGGTTGTACCTCTGCCTGCCTCTTCGGGGATATGGGCGTGAAGATACTTTTTTTTTATTACTTACTATTAACTAAATGTTAATATGTTAGTGTTATTTTGTTGCGCGCTCACTTAACTAATTTTATACGAGTATTTTTGCTATATTCAATAAACGAAAGAGACAAAACACTTTTAGTGCTGTCAGACTTGTCTGTGCACGAGGACTCTACATATGTTTAATCTACTAATCTACTTCTCGGAAAACGTTAATACATGCAGACATATCTACACGCCAAGTCCCTTACGGAGTTGGCGAATAGTATGGAGTGCCAGACCTTACGATCCTGACAAACCTGTCTGGCTTCCTTAAGTAAAATATTAATAAAATATTGATACTTCAAAATATAATATGTCTCCGACTAATCTGACATCTAAATTATTCCATCTCTTTTGTTTTTTCCGTTTCATTTAAAAATATAGCATAGGTACGTCTAAAATAAGTTTAAAGCAAGGTTTAATTCGACCCCGCTTTATTATATCATACTTATCATACTAATGTTTGTTTGTTTTTTAGTTACTCCTTCACGCAAAACTGCTGTACCGATTTTCATGAAAATTGCAAACACGTAAAGGTTAGCTAAGATTAACACATAGGAAAGTTTACATCCCAAAAAATACTCCTGTGGGACCATTAACCATATGGGCAATGCCGCGGGCAAAAGCTAGTTACATATAGATCACACTTGACAAAATGTCAATCCCTATAAATAATTGTCAAAATAAAACTACATTATTTTAAGATTTGTGCAATAATTGTTACGTGTATAAAAATGAAAAGGTTCAGTAAGTCTGCAATACAAATTTTGAAAAATGAAATTATTATTACAAAGACAGTGTCAAATTTCGATGAACTGTCAAATATGGTTTATTACTTTGACCCGACTTTATTTTGTAAGCAACAAAATCATCACAATTTTTGTATTAACTATTTCTTTATTTCGATTTAGTCCCTATAAATATAATGACGAAATAGGCAATATTGCTCAACGGGTAAATTAAATAATAGATATATCTTCACGCGTAGCTAACCACTATATTATCGCGGCTTTAGAAAATCCTTTGTATACAATGAACCATTGTACTGTGAGATGGTCGTTTGTTACCTTAGCTACAAACTGACAGATAATTATATCTCACTGAATAACACGTTTATCTGAAGTGGACTAAGCTTGTGGGTTGTGTATTCTTCTACAGGTTATATGTTTTAACCGACTTCTACAAAGGAGGATCTCAATTCGAAGTCTCAAATTTAATCAAAGATAAATTAAAATTGTTATTTTTTTGTAAACGTAGACTTGCTTGTCAAAAAAAATTTAAGTTAAATTTAAGTACAATTTTTTGTTTTCAATGTTTAGCATACTGATCAATAATTGTTTGTGATAATATTTTGTACTACGTTTAAGAAGCAGAATCTTACATGTAATGCCTCGTACGGACCTCAGTGGTCTAATACGTATATTAAAAAGTTTTTGCTGTCAGCTTTGAAATTTAATAATTAAGCACAGTAAAACTGCAAACACAGACTCTAGCTAATTTATTAGGTACCACTTTGCGATTTCATAATTTGTTTTGCGAAAGACGTGTACCTAGTAAATGTCTTCAAAATGGTCCCAATTAATTTTATCACTCATAATCGATGAATCCGTCCAGAATGGTGAAAATGTATGAACTATAAAGGATAGCGCCCACTGTTGACGGAGCGGAGCGTGTCGGGCCGGGGCGCATCGCAATGTTACTCAGTACCAGAGTAGAGCAAACAAATAAAGAGGCCACTCGACGTTAAAATCGTCAAGTATGAAAGTGGCGCCATCAAGTAGTTGTCATACGAATCGTCAAGTACGGAAATTGGTGCCTCGACTAGTTGTCATACAAAACATTAGCGTTAAAATGCCATGAGTGTTCTATTCTTAATAATGACATCGTGATCTTTGATCACTATAGGCCGCATCGGGGAATGCGCGCGGGGAAAAACAGGCGCCGATGCGGCGCGGCACAGTGGGCGTTGCGCCGTACAAAATGTATGCAAGCGACCTAGGCGGATTATTGGGCTGCGATGTGCCCCGTCCCGGCCCGTCCAAGTGGGCGCTATCTTTTACACGACACTATTTGAGTTGAGAATCTAATTTTAGACACTGTATAGTAAAACAAGTGTGTAACAACCTTTTTTTTTAAAGTGAGACAGCATAGGTTTTACCATGGTTTTACTTATCTTATGTTTAGCCATCTTCCTTGTATGCAACTTAGCCCGCCTCCCTGCTTTTTCCTCCAACACAACAATGGCGTGTTTGCTACTATAGATACCTAATTCTGGCTAGCTGCGACACATCACTTTACCGTAGTTATAGTTATGACTGACTGCATTTGTAGATTAACTCAGAAAATACTAACGGGCAATGGGATCGTCACACCTAACGCTAAGAAATCGTGACTGTACTATATTATTTTTTATGAAATGTTTTTTGATTAGATATCAAAATTGAATCAACAAAGCTAAAACGTAAAATATTAACTTGTAACTGTCACTTCTAAAACAGTCAAATTTATTTTTTATAACTTACCTACCTCGAAATATTCATATTCAAATGAGCTATGATAATTTTGGGGACGAAATTTTTAACGATATTTTTACTTTATCATAAGTTTTTATCTTTCATAAACGTTCTCGGGCGAAATTTTATTAATGGTTATTTAAATAACACCAACTTTTTAGGGATATAAAAGAGACAAAGTATTTTTGAAATATGTTATTGACTTATGGCCAATTTCAAATTTGAATTACCTATCTACAGGTAAAGATAGGGCTACTATTTTCAATTCATTTATTGTTTGCGTGAAATAGATTTACATGGTGTTATTAATAATACATTTAGAGCATATTTCGCTAATATTAGCATGCAAACACCTATAAGGTAGGTACAATAAATACTAGATTTTTTAATATTACAAACACACATAATTCAAATAAAATTAACAATAATTATAATGTTACACCTAGAAAAGCAAAATCACAATACAATATAATTATTATCCACATTGTATGTATGGCGTCTTTGTAAAAGTATTCTGAATGTTTTGTTTGAATGTTTTGAACTAGAGTTTTGTTCCTAGTGTTACCTAGCAACTGATCTAAAATAACACTATCTCTTATCTTAGATATGTTATTAATATTGGCCGCTATAATTTTCATCAGTTTTTCAGCATTAAAAGATGGTTTTCAATTTTTCCATTTTAAATAATATGTCCTGTTTTTAATTTGCTCGGGATTGTGTATGTGCCCGGTTGGCGATAGGCTTGCCACCTATCACATTGTGGGACTTAGTGTTTTCGGCTAGTCGTGGGTGCCCTGGTTGTGCTTCTGCCTACCTCTTCGGGGATATGGGCGTGAAGATACTAGTCTAATATTACTTGTAATATGCATATTCTTACCTCTAATATTTTTTTTTAATATACTACCCCTAATCTACGCCAGCTACTAAGGAACCATTAAAAGTTGATATTATGGAGGTAAACTTGTTTTTAAATAAAATACTTTTTTTTAACTTAAAATAAGACGTTTCGGCAACATCTTTGTCACCATTATTGAATTTAATTTAGGTACGAATTGATAAAAATTAGCCAATTTTTGTGATATTTTGTCCAATTTTGTTTAAATATAGAGTACAAGTATTCATGAAGACATTAGTGTTTCGAGTGTTTGGTCGTTGCCGCCAAATCTTACTAAGTGAGCTTGAGTAAGTAGTCCACCGCTTTGCTCAACATAATGCGTGACTGTCTATGACGGCTTATGACTGATTTTAAATAATGAAGCATGATTTTTCTAGATCGAGTAACTTGATACGAACTTAAACTAGACTAATGGTAAATGTTAACGTTAATGCCAAAAACTAAAAAAGCCTAGTTCAACGACATCAAAAGGCTCCAAAAAATCTGTTATAGTATTTGGTATCACTTAGTTGTTTTAATTTTTTGTTAAGTATATTTTAGAGTTTTCTTCTAGAGCGTACAGATTTTCTGGTCAAGAAAACCCGTTTTGCTGTTAGGTTAGTTAGGTCAGTTGTTTTAATAACAAATATGCTGTTAACCCTGATGGCAAATATTTGTAATATGTTTGTGTTTCCAATGTCATGAAAGGTCTACATGCCATCGCCACCTTCTCTTCTATTTCTACCGTCATAACAATATATTCAAAAATCTATAGTAATGTTGCCGGTAACATTACTTAATATTTGGTTCTAGTTTCTAACCACAAAACACATCCATAACATCTAGGATGTCTCGTTTGCCTCTTACCTACCTTCCGAAGATACGTTTAATAAATGCTGGTGGAATAAAAAACCTTCCTTTTAATTTTCAGTTTCATTTTCACTACCGTTAGACTCATCAGAATTTTTCTTAATTTCATTATCCTTCATACTCAATATCTTCATCACTGCAACCTTCTGCATGGTGACATTCACCAGCTCCTTCAAAATCTTCCTAATATCCACATCCTGAGATATCAAACTTTTAATATATTCTTTTGTAACACCGATATCCCTTCTTGAACCAATCGGAGGTAGAAGTTCCGGTTCCAGGTTTTTCGGTGGTTTGATTGGTTGTATTAAAGGTTTCTGCACTTGCATTCGTTGATTTGGGACTAGCCTTTGAGCATCCATTTGTCTAGTGTCTACGCAATGGTCTCCGCAGCACATATTGCAGTACATTTTGCATTCTTGTTGCTTCATGGGAGGCGACGCAGGTTGCCTCAACAGCATTGGTTCTTCTTTCGGTTTGTGATTACAGTCTTTGTAGTAGAGAATATTTTCAATACTATCACCTAGCGTTCGAATTTTGTGTCTTTTCTTTGATATTACAATGGATATTTGAAGGGCTATACAAATCTAAAACAACAAAATTTAACTCATTAACGCTTATTTTGTTTTAACACATAAGTTATACACATAATAATTACGTAGACAAATAAATCTTTTCTTCTATATATACAAAAGTGAATCCTATTTCGCGTGGTCATTGCACCACTCACAAACAGGAAAACCATTTTTGTGTTAATTACTGTCTGGTGAATGATCATACTCGTATGCAGCGAAAACCAGGAAAATATAGAGAAAATCGGAAAAGCAATATTTTATTCTTTCCCCCAAACTGACAATGTCAAGCAATACGAAGTTCGCCAAGCCTTAACTAAATTTATGTTGTAGAAATATAGATGGCGCTGATACCAAATATGTCATTATCACTATTTTCTAGATGATGGTAATTACTTAATTTGATTAAGTTTATACATAAACATATAATATACACCTGTGTTTTACTTAGCAACATAGGAATCTTAAAATACAATAATTAGAAAAGGAAACTTAAAAAACATTAGGGAAAATAATATCGTCGGCTTATTGCTAGTAAAAAAAGTGGATTAATTAGAAATTGGTGAGTTTTTGCATTTCGCAAAATGTGTCAAAAAGAATACATCCATGAAAAAAAACGTATTTATTGACTTTTTGCAGTTAATGGGTTCTTGCAATAAGCCGACGACGATATGATACAATACAGTTGCGGGGAAAGTTTGACGTCACAAACAATATTTTATAAACTAAAATACTCACTAATAAATATGTGTTTTCTCTTAACTCCATAACGTATTAATTTCTAGAATATTCACTAACATGTGAGCGATATCGCTTAGCTTGCGGATGTTTTGAAGAGTTTTTGTAAACTGGACTAACTTTTTATTGTTATTTTCCTAATAGCTAATCTGATTACAAAAGAAAAAAGAAACTACTAACCTTGACATTTTCCCCTGATACTTAGATATTATCACCGCCTTAGATTTGACCTCCTCGTTGGTCGAGGGGCTTGTGTACACCCTAACTCCATCGACCATCCACGACTATCGGATTCGATTTCCGACGGGGGCAGACATTCGTATAATCAATATTTAGCTATCCGCATTTCAGGGTCTGGATGTTTATTAAATTTATCCTGGTACATATTTAAGCATTTCTATGTATTAGAATTATTGACTAACGTGCATAACATAAGCGTATAATTGCTAACTTTGGGATTAGATTCAATTTGTGTAACTTGTTCTGGGATATTCATTTATTTATATTCGTGTTTCTGCATACTTAATAAATAAAATCAAGATAATATGTACGTACCTATAGCAAAACAAACTTAGTATATTGTTAGATTCTTTTATTGTGTCCTTACAACGAGTATG
>NJDC01007672.1:93822-119604 GCA_002245475.1 Calephelis virginiensis
CGTCGCCTCCAGGGAACGCCCTAACCCGCTCTGCGGTACTTTTACGGGCCAGAATTGCAGTCCAATGGACTGGCAGGGATCGCGACGTGCACGCTTCTGGCCAATGACCAAGTAATGTTCAAGCGGCACTAAATACAAATTAAAACTTATAATATTAAATAAATAATTAATAGTGTCCGACCGAAACTATTTTTTTACGACCGAAACTGAATTTCGGCAACGGTATCAGTTTCGGCTGAAACCGAAAGCGAAATTTCCTTACAAGGATTATGTTTTTAAGGAGAAAATATGATATATGATTAGTATGATAGATTATAGTCCTGGCTGCCGGGGAGTTTGTTTCGTAATTGCTTCTCCTTACTGGCTAGGTTTGGAAACGGTGGTAGTTTACGGTAAAAAAGGTTAAATTTATTTACATTTTAAAATTGTTTGTAATTCATAATTAAAATTGTAATAAATATAAAACTATTTTTATTTGTATGAACATTAAAACATCATGCACCTAATTAAACAATTACTTTTTATGAATATTTAAATATTTGCACACCACAATGTGGTAAAATATGTAGGGAAGCTTTAATAATTTTGTAACAACTTCAACACGCATATTCCGCAAATAAATATATTTATTTTCCTTTCTTTCACTGTCTAGAAAAAAATTGCGAAAAGAAGGTAAAAAATATTCCAAAATCTAAAGCGTCAAATCTCTATTTCATTATATTTCATTAGGTTTTGGCAATTAATAAAAACTTTTTACACTTTTACCTAACTACACATGTATTGTATACCAAAGCCCCTACGACGACGACATTGCATTCGATAATTTTAGCATGGAAATCTGTAATGACTTTGATTTTGCTCTCAAATTTAGTTCTCTTAGTTACAAGTAGAGGCGCTTTTAAAAACTTTCTTACAAAAAATTTAAGGAGATGCTAGGGATTTTACAGCAATAAACTCATAGTAAGGGCTGTAAAGGCTAGAGATAATCTATCAATGTTGCACTTTGATTTGAACTCCAAGCCGTTAACCATTAGACTAACGACGCAATCAGAAGAAACGTTAAGATTTAAAAGCTATAGGTTGATTAAATAAAAAAATAAAGTCCTTACAATGTACTCTTTCATAGCTGCTCTTACTATAAATTAATATTAAGTAATGAAGCTATGAAATGAATCGAAATAATCAACAATAATATTCACTCAATGGTGAATTATGTTCAATGAAATTTCCAATTACATTAACGGTGTATTATATACGCTATCTAATAGCTGTATAGAAGTTATTTAGGGTTTTTCTTAAACCCCTGGGCACAATACTACATTCTTATCCTCAAATACTTATACACAATTTTGATGTTAATACAGAATTAGAGTCAGAAAAAACGTTATTCACTTTGACCATACAAATAGTACTTGTGGGCGTCTACATTTTGATGAACTATCCTCTATTGCCGAATTGGAATCGCAACCACACGCTGAGAAGATCCGGTGAAAGAAACTCATCGGGCTTGTCTTTTGAAATAAACTATGATATTTACTAACAATATATTATCGATTACAAACCATGAAGAGTACAATACAGTCACAATAACATAAGTATATCTTATCTATAGGTATATATTAATACGTGATGCCAAAACTTTGGGCCCCTTTCTACGAAAATTGACGACGACGCAGGAGCATGAAATCTGGCACACTTATAGATTTTAATTCTTGTTAAGTACATTAAATCAATAAATAATACATAACCCGCACTACCATGCATTTGACGCACACAAACAAATATATTGATGATAACGATAAAAGATCACAGATGGCGCACCATACAGTTTGGAAACAAAAAGTAGTTGGTCTTAAGAAATGAAGATGGCCTTCTTATCAACGAGATATTAAAATTTATTATAGTCGAATTTCGACCACCGGGCGACCACTAGTAAAAATAATTACGCGTTATATTACAAAAAAAATACAAATTATATTATATTATATTGCAAATTTATTGAATTAACATATTATTGAAACGGCTATTCCGAAGCGTATTTGTCTTCTATATATTCTGTGATTTTATAATTAACCTTTCTTGTATCGATTTATTTTATTACATTTTTAAACTTATTAATGGGTAGATCCTTAATTTCACTTGGCATTTCATTATACAAACGTATACGTTACCCAAGAAAGAATTACTTATTTTAGTGAGACTGATTTTTTTAACTGCTAGATTATTTTTATTTCTCGTATTTAAATCATGAACATCACATTTTTTAAGCTTGTTAATTTTCTTTTTTTCGTAAATCAGATTCTCTTTTTTTTATATAAGATATTGGAAGGCAAAGAAGCAGACGGATTTCCTGGTGGTAAGAAATTCACGTTGCCTAGAGACACCAAAGGTGGTAATGATGCATTGCTAACCAGAAGCTGTGATGTTAGAACTCGAGCAAAAGTAAGTTTACCGGCTACCTTATCCTCCGTAATCTCTCCGAAACGAAACTCCTTAACCGAAGCACTTCAACGGCAAGCACTGACATTTTGGCGGCAGGAATAGGTAAGGCGGTGATACCAATCCGGGCGAATCGCTGCGAAAACCCTACTAGTCAGATGTCTACCGCCTAGTCAGATGTCACGGTGCTAATGACATTAAGCCTATGCTCCCCTTTTACGAGCTGCCTGGCAGGAAGGCAGATAGTCTATTCTGCAAAGGAGCCTGCACCAACACGGGGAAAATTCTCGTAAATATAGGGAATTCATGGTTAAAATATTTATATCATGCCATATATTCCAAACATGTGTTGATTTTTTTCTTATCACATTGTGGGACATAGTGCCTTCGGCCAGTCGTAGGTGCCCCGTTGGTTCCTCTAATACACACGCTTCGGGGATAAGGGCGTGCAGATATATATATATTTTTTAACTCAAATGTTTTTTAATATCGGTGACAAATATATGCGACTTACGTAACTAATTTTGAGGAGGTCCGTCTAATTGTTTAGTTTTTAAAGAAAAAAAATATGAATTAAATAAAAATACTTAAGTTAATTAAAAACGTTTCAAAGAATACGAATGATAAAATCATAAAAACAATAAAAATGTTCATACTCAACACTTTTCACACACCATTGCGTTTTATTTCCCACAGGCGCTCATTTTTATCACAAAACAGAAGGAATTTTTACATTATAAAATAACTGGCAGATCATTGTTTCTTAATTTATCTTGAAAATACACAGTTGTTGTTATTTTTCAAGTATAAAATTGAGGTATTTTTTTATGTTATTAAAATTGTTATTATTTTTATTTGTAACATTGAAAGCCAAAGAATTTATTTTGACTTACTAAATCCGTAGCCGTATATATGTACTAGCTGACCCGGCAAACGTTGTTTTGCCATATAACTAATTAAATGACGATTGATCAGTTATCGACCCGGGATAAAAAATGACTATTAAAAAATAGGGGTTGGTGATAAAAGGGTGAAAATTTAGGGTTGTATATACTTTTATATGCTGTATCATAAAAAAATAAAAACAAAAAATTTGTTTGAAAATTGCAAAAAAAAATTTAGGGGTGGACCACCCTTAACATTTAGGGGGATGAAAAATATATGTTGGCCGATTCTCATAGATACCGGATGGGTACAAAAAATTTCATCAAAATCGTTCAAGCCGTTTCGGAGGAGTATGGCAACGAAAACTGTGACACGAGAATTTTATATATTAGATATATAGTGCGAAGACCGATGTTATAGATGCTTTGCTAATAGGATATTAAGCTAGAAAGAACTTATGTAAGTTTACCAATTAACTTTTAAGTAATAGTAAAATAAATACCCCTTAGACAAGTTACACAAATTGAATCTAACCCCAAAGTAAGCAAGTTATATGCTTGTGTTATGGGTGTTAGTCAACGATTCTAATACATAGGAATACTTAAATAAATACCAGAATAAATTTAAGAAACACCCAGACCCGGAAATGCAGACATCTAAATGTTCATCACAAAAATGCCTGCCCCTTCGGGAATCGAACCGGAGCCTCGCGGTTGATCGGTGTAGTTAGGCGTGTACGCTAGCCACTCGACCAACGAGGCGGTCAAACTTTAAATTTTGAACCAAAACAAGATTTTTTTTAAGTGAGAGGTCGCGAATGAGCACACAACTTTCCAGGTGGTAAGAGACAGCCGTCGCCTATAGACAATATCGATGTTACAGCTGTGTTGCTGTATGAGGCCAGGATGGTAGGCATGCTACTCTGTCATGTTCCGGTTATTTTTCAGATGACAGCACGATCCCTGCTGTCATATTGAAACTTTTTTCAGTTGTTTTTTTTCGTTTGTTGTGTTATGAAGAAGATTTTTCTTTAATCGGTTCACAAATGACTAATCAACTAAAATGAATAAAAATATATAAGAGTCAAACATAAACTTCTCCTTTTTTAAAAACCGGTTAATGTAGGAAATGCTGTGGTAACAGTCCAAACAATTGCATCTATCGGCTTATATTAATAATCTATTTAAGATGAGAGATAGAGCTATGTTAGATCTGTCGCCAGGTAACCGCCGTTATTTTTGAATAATTAGCAAAAACATCTTAGCAACAAAAATCTAGCCGACTTATTAATAAAGACGGAGTCAAGTAGTCCAAGGCTCAACCTCGTATTATAATCTTGATTACAATGTGATACAAACTATAATACCAAATTAATTTTAATCCTACCTTAGATGGACGTTTATTGATAAAAAGAAGGCCTATCTTTTTCTGTAGATAGGTTATTAATATTGGCCGTATATCTATTGATTGATTGCACTGTCTGAAATATTCGATATCTAAGAGACTAAAACAGAAAATCCAGAAATACAGAAAACTAGATTCATCACACAGTTAACTATTCCTGTCATCATTGTGTTAGTTTTAGTATTTTTGTAGAGTTGTAATACCTCGGTCACAATATAGCAACGCACCTATCACATCTACGGTGTCTATACGCTACGTGTGACTCTTATTATCAGGAAAGCTGTGTGTTTGTTCGTTATTTCCTTCTGCAAAAAACACAAATGTTTTCTATAATTAGTTAATCATTCATTAATAATCCTTCGACCTCTTCAAGGTTACTTGGTAGTAGGGGCAAAAGGGAACTGATTCGTATTCGCAAGATTATGTACTCTGTAATTGTTGCATAATTTCTGAAGGTTTCGAGGGTATTAGAAGCTTTTAATGCATTATATTCCTTTAAGACACCCCTTTCACCAAAACCTCAACTGAATTATTAAGGATCGTTTTACTGTTGTATTTGTTGGATCTTATAAATTTGGTCTTTTATTGATTCATGATTATTGGCCACTTTTGTGATACAGTGGTACAGTGTTGGTCTTGACATTAAGAGGTCCGAAGTATGATTCCCGTTTTTTTTAATTTTTAAAAGAAAACAGTGCGAGCGCTGTCCCGGATTGGACAATTGTCCGTTTGGCAATAGGTTTAAAAGACAAGTTTACCCCCTCCGCTATCTTCTCCTCCCTCTATACAGAATTCTGGCTACGCCTTTGGTATTTCCTCTTTTTGTTTTGGCCAATACGAAGCTGAGATGCTAAGCATCCTGTGTAAATAAATCTACCAGTAAAAATATCCTACTAAAACACGATACTGGTGAACACGAATACCATGGCGGCAGGAATAAGAGGCGAGCAACAAAAAGATTTAGAAAATACGCATTTCATTTTTTCAATAAAAATATCGTTGCCCGGGATTGGATATGTCCCCGGTTGGCGATAGGTTTGCCACCTATCACATTGTGGGACTTAGTGTCTTCGGCTAGTCGTGGGTGGCCTGGTTGTGACTCTGCCTACCTCTTCGGGGATATGGGCGTGAAGATACAGTAGTTAGTAAAATATATCAGACTGAAAGATAAACTATATTCATTATCCCAAAGTCAAAGCCGCTAGCTAGTGTACTATAAAATGTTACAAATTATTTTTCTTTCTATAATCTATGAAATCCTGGTATTCCTTTTTAAAATACAAATTTAATGTGGTTGACTTTGTTGTATTCTTTGTCCTTCTGGATGCCAAAATCATTTTGCAGAAAAAATACCACCAAGGAATTGGTAGATACGGATTCAGTTGGTTCTGAAGCTTCTCCTTACAAATTTCATTAGATGGCAGCTCTAAGCAAACATAGCCTGGTTTGCATTCTCTTTCAATTGGCACGTATCCTCTCGTGAAAGGGGCTATAACCGGACCCCACTTCCTGTGATATGAATTCGTATATCCTATCAATAATAATATGAATATTATATAGAGCTGCAACAATAAAAACAGCATTAATGGTCCTGGCGTGGACACAAGAAGCTGGGCTGGTTTCTGGAGTCTTAGTGACTTCCTAGGTTTCCTTGATTCAATTTGTACCCAGCATAATGGATATCCAGCAATAACATAGCAGTACTCCTCTTCAGGTTTCTATATAAGATTCCACTCCTGCGTAAAAATTGCAATTCAGTAAAGAATGAACTACTTTCAGAAACATTATCTAAATAAAATTTATAACAACGCTAAAATTTAAATTTTTCATCAAACCCTAGACAAAACCTGCGTATAATGTATCCAACAATCATCTCGACCACACGCATACACACACTCACATTCTCTCTCTGTTTCTCACAAACACACACACATACACACACACACACACACACACACACACACACACACACACACACACACACACACACACACACACACACACACACACACACACAAACAACACAACAACAAGCACGCGCTAAAATCTCAAATTCCGTCGATTACTCAAATGCCGTCGGGAATCGAATCCGAGTCTTGCGGCTGGTCAATTACTATTAGTTATGTCTTGTGTTTATCTGAGTTTGAAGTAAATTCAAAAATGTCAACCTAAACATATACTTGAATATTTTTGTATAATATTGGAAGGCAAACAAGCAGACGGATTTCCTTATGGTAAGAAATTCACGCCGCCTATAGACACCAAAGGTGGTAATGATGCGTTCCCAACGGGATGTTAGGCCTCGAGCAAAAGTAAGTTTACCGGCTAACTTACCCCCCAACAAAATCTACTTATAATATGGCTAGTAACCATCTCAACCATGTCAGCTTTCAAATAAAACAAGTCGCATCAAAATAAAATATATTTGATTTCTCTAATTTTGCCGTTATTCGTAATTTTGTATGGAAAACGTCAACTTAATTACTGATAAAAAAAAATAATAAACGTCTCTGAGTGTAGCCGTAGAAACCCTTTCTAGCTGTCAAGTCCTGCCGAGCAACTCGTAAGACGTGAGTCAAGTTAGTTGAATTTTTAAATGAGAAAAATGGCCGCTAAACTTTAAAACTACACAATCACGCAGCAAAGCTACGGGACACTTATTAAAATACAATCTGAAATTAAAGAGAGTAAAAAATGACGCGTTTTGAATTAAATAATTACTTGCTAAATATTTCTTACGTAACATACATTTACATTTTTAATTAATGTCATAATGACAAGAATTGGATTAACTAAGATGGCTACGGTCAATGCTTTTAAACATAATTTTTATGTTAATTGTATTAAAACACCTTAATAAAGAAAAGACAATTATGTTTAGAAAGTTTTGTTTTTTGCAACTTTAAGAATTGTAATCATTTTTAACTAAAACTGAGCCAATTGACAGAAAAAATAATACAAAAAGCCCCGACTACGGAAAACGGATATCATATTTATTTTAGACTAAACATCTGGGCTGAGATCTCCTCTTCTAGTAGTCGACGGAAAACATAAAATTGTGTGTAACATAACATAACATGCGTGTGTATGTATGTGTGTGTGTTTGTGTATCTGTGGTATCATAACTTTTGAACAGATGGACCAATTTGGATACGGTTTTTTTTGTTACCACCTTTTCTTTTCCTATTTCTTGGATACCAATTCACTATCGTTTTGTTCCATTCTTTATTTCCTGTCATTATATGACCTATCCATTTCCATTTAAGTCTTCTAATTATTGTAGTGACGTGCTCAATTCTTGTGCGCTTTCTAATGATTTCTTTCCTAACCTTGTCAGACAATCTTATGTTGAGCATGCTCATCTCCATAGATGTCTGACAGGTTTCAAGTCTTTTGGTTTGTTCTTTCGTTAGCGCCCAAGTTTGGCAACCGTAAGCTAGGACTGTAAGTATACAGGTGTTATATAACTTCGTTTTGACGGTCATCTTAGTTCCTTTGTTCTTCATCACTTCCTTTAGCCCCCAGTAACATTTCCATGCTTTCTTTATTCTGGTTTCTATTTCTTTTGCCATTATTCCCGCATCGCTTAAGAACGTTTAAAATATATTTCCCCAAAATCATTGCTTTGGAAAAGGGCGTTAAATATTTGCCGTCTTATTAATAAAGACGGAATTAAGTACTTCAAGGTTTAACTTCCAAGTCTTATTACAATGTGATAATGACTATAATATCTCCTTAATTTAGCTCATACGTTAGTCCATGTTTATAAATAAGTCGTTGGTCGTCTTATTAATAAACTTGGAGTAAAGTACTTCAAGGTTCAACCTGGTATCATAGTCTTTATTACAATGTGATACACACTATAACATCAACTTAATTTTGCTCCTACGTTAGTCCATATTTAAGATTAGACATCTTATTAATAAAAATCGCGTAATCCAAGTATTATCCGAGTTTACATCTGTACTTGTTACTACCTGAGTAACCAAGTACTAACTTCATATTGAAAACGTTATCAATAAACGTGGTGTAACCATAAATTATCAACACCTTCCTTACGAGGGTTTAACGCTTATGTTATGGCAACACAAGCCGTATTCGCGTACTTTTTGACGGGAAAAATTTAAATGACTAGCGCGCTTTTTAGGATTCCCTCCAATCTTACAGATAAAAGAGGTAAAAAGTAGAAAAAACAAACAACTGAATTGTTTTATTGAAAAGTGCATTATATGTAATTGTAAACACGATAAACTATAAATCTAAAACGGAGTAAGACAACCGTAAGGAGCTGAGATTTTCAGTATTTTGTGTAGATTATTAAATATAAAATTTTGTTTCAAAAATTAAGAAAATGATAAGCACAACAGACGAGGCAAGAACGTGGGCGTGGGAGACGATTACTTGAAGACAATATTTGAAAAATACTTGCTAAATAAATGTTTGGGACATTGTTCATAAAACTTTAGATCTAATGTTAATTGTTTTTGTCTGTTACCCACGTCATTAGTTATGATAAAAACTACATTGGCTTTCACGTAAAACTATTAATAAATCGTATATTTTAAGCTGTTATAGGTAAAATAATGGCTTCAGAAATAAATATGACTTAAGACAAAGAAAAAACGTAAGGTGCATATGCATTTAACAAATTAAAAATAAATTAACCTTTTCATATTTTATGTTTATTTAGCCTCTTAGAATCATAAGAAAGCAAATTTCCTGATTTGGGATAAATATAATAATATATTAGAATGAAAGAGGCATTATGTCAAAAGTTCTTAGCATATCTTAAGAGGAAAAATTTATTTAAAAAAGTATTTACTTTCTATTATTTTTTTTTTGTTTTATATACTTTACTTCTTTATTTTTGTAGATTTTCAAACTTAACATTAATTTACACAATTAAGCATCGCATAGGTAAAAAGTTTTCTATCGATTTTTCATGGAATACAATAACTTACTTTCGGAAATAAGAACTAAATGTCAAACCATGTAGGGGCATGGATTATGCTTAAGTCAGACGTCAGCTTCGAAGTAGTTTACTTCATCTCTACTTCATCTTTATTAATAGTGAATTTGTGTAATGTCAAGTTGAACCTTGGATTAAAATTATACTCACTGTAACCTACGTTTATTAATAAGACGGTGGATGTTTAAAGAGGGTGTCAAAAATAACAGGCAAAAAATTACCAATGCAAAAATAATACCTAAGAACTTTCCTCTTAGGTAGCAACCTTAATCGCCGAATTAGAAAAAGACAGCGATGAGTACCATGACAAATAGAAAAACTCTACAAGAATTTCCACTAATTACTAAAAATATGTTAAGACAATAATTCTAAATTAAATATTTTTTCACTGAACTCTGACGATAAAATTGCAACGAAATCGGTATATGCTTTAAAAAGTATGATGCCGCAGATAGACAGACAGACAGACACAAACACACATACTCACACACAGAGACGCGTCAAACTTATAACCCCGTCACGTTTCCGTCACAGGTGAAATAATTGTGTAGAGTCTAGATCATCAAATAGTCTGATTGTGTTTTCTTTACATTACTTTCTCTTCATCATATTGTCTTTCTTTAACTATCCACAAATAATTCACGACATGACGAGATGTAGGAAAAATGTTGGTAGGTACTTACTTACTAAATGTTTTATTTGTATAGAATAACTTTACACAAAAATAATTTAACCAAATATATAATATGTCGGTAACATTGGCACATAATACAACGGATAATAGTATACTGGTAGTAAGGAATAATAAATTGGAACTGGCATTACACAAATCGTACAATTTGCTTGATTTTTTTCTTTTTCTTCGGTTTCTTTAGTCGTTTTATTTGAATTAATTGAAGTTATAAAAGTTGCTAGTGCAAATAATACAAAAAATAAAAACATTTTGTTATGTATCTGTGGTAAAACAACCTGGATAGTTATTCATCAGAACAGATACAATAATTATTACTGTACGTCGAATACGATTGTATTATGCAACAAAAGTGGTTTTAGATGAAATTTTATTGCTGTTTTATGAGGAATACTGTTATTACATTATTTAAGAGTAGCAGTTTTTTGTGTCTTTGCTCGCGTATTTGCTCAAGTTAAGAAGTCCATATCGCCCATAGGAATAGGAATATATAATATCGCCTATGCACGCAAAATATATTAAAGATGAGTTGTGAATTCAAGGCCGAGATGCCAAAACTTTGGATTTAGTTTTTTTTTTTAATAAATTTGTCTCTTAATGGGACAGGCTACGACCACTAGGACTTACTGCCACATCTTCAGTGTTAATAAATTGTTTTTCTTGTTATTTATTTCTTATTTACTTCTTCAGTTTTCTATATTACAGTCATAAGTTGAGATGGAATATCATGTCAGGGTCTTGGGTAAAGCGGTGGACTCTTTACTCGAGCTTGTTTAGTGAGATTTGGCGGCAACAAGGATATACTAATTTCTCCATAAATATTTTACATGTTCACTTTAACTGAACTAGATTGAACAAATAATATACACGAAGTTTAAAAATTACGTAAAAACTACGAACATATTTTTAACTATGACGCCAAAATTCCTTTTGGACTTAAGTTGGTCACACATTATTACTGTTACTTTGGTAGCCTTACGGCCAATGTTAATTATGTATCTCTAAAGATGGATTACAAGCAATCTAGATAGCTGCGTATCCGCCGGCCTATCCTATTCCTAATTGCCATATTTATCCTGTCCACAGATTTATTATTGGCAAGCGATAACATAAAATGGATCAAAATATCAATCTTGGACAGCAAGTTTTGGATTAGGATTGATTATTAATATTGGTCGTTAGGCGACAGAAAAAAATCCGTGTGCTTTTCCAATTTAA
The DNA here is from genome assembly GCA_002245475.1 of Calephelis virginiensis. Classification (NCBI taxonomy): domain Eukaryota; kingdom Metazoa; phylum Arthropoda; class Insecta; order Lepidoptera; family Riodinidae; genus Calephelis; species Calephelis virginiensis. The sequence continues at coordinate 105,429 of NJDC01007672.1, forward strand.
TAAAAAATAAAATACCACTTACGTTATTAGAATCCATTTGAAAGAAAGAGCCAATAAAATTACCTCTCCTTAGTAGCAGCTGCGTGAGGAAATATTGGGACTGTTTATTGTTTCATATTTACTTATAAATTTCTCAATGTCAAAACTATAACAATTTTAACGACTACATCGTTTCTATGGAAAATATTAACAACCGTAGAATACGGCTTCGTCTGTGTTTAAATATGTGACACGAAAACCGACAGGCACTTAGGTATGGAAATATCCAGGCTAAACTTGTGTAGCCGTTTGAAAGAATAATTCCGACAAATATACAAAAAAATGTGTTGTACATCAGTTTGGAGCAACTTTCATATAAAAAGTAAAAAAAATTAAGTTTGGTATGTTTTTTATTCGCCTAAATCATATGACACTAGTTGCCTTATATCTGAATGCCTTTAGACTTACTTTCAAATTATACAGGTTATACCTTTTCACCATATTATGTCAAGTGATTATGTTAAGCTAAACTTCATACAAAATTCGGGTCTGCTATGTATCTATGGAAGTCCCGCCTCTTATTACGTAGTATTTATATACTCTTTGTTGTACATGTCTAATGTAAACGTTTTAGTAAAATGTTTTTAGTGTCTTCACGCCCCTATCCACAAAGAGGTATGCCTATGTACAATTAGGGCTCCCATGACTAACCAAAGACATTAAGTGGTCCTACAATGTGATTGTTGGCAAACCTATCGCGAACCGCGCACATATCCAATAATGGGCAACGTTTTTTTAGTAGAAAGTTGATAAAAACTGTTTTTAGTATTTAGTAAAAATATTCATAAGATATCGAATAAAGATATCTCCGATTATTTTAAGCGGTTTTTATAAAATACTAGCTGAGCGGACAGACGTCCTGTCCTTACCATATATACTGAAATAAGTTAAGCTTACATTTTTTTCGTACTTTTCCTTTCGCCTGACAGTAACTACTACAATAAAAAAAATAGCGAAATCTTTCCATTTGTAGTCGCGTGATATGATGATCAAGGGAAATGGCTATAAATTTTAAAAGTATGTAACAAACACTAAAATACGTTTTTAGATTAATTTAATATGTAACATTTGACATAAACTAACATTTAATAACATTTAACATTTAATATTATATTATTTTTAGCCGAGGTTTAAAAAGAGGAAGTTATATAATAGTTATAAAATATAGGAGTCGAACATATGTTCGATTTTAGTACTGACTCGGTTTCTTTATAATTTATATAAATTATTAGTATTTTATATTAATATTATTAGTATTAATTATGAGCAAATCTTCTTTCACGATGGCGCCATAACTCTTCTTCTTCTTTTTTTGGTTTTTCCGGTTGGTACGGATTGTCATTATTATGGTCAATATGACGTTAGTCATTGGAGTGACATTTGAAAATGTTGTTCAGTAACAATAAGATAAGGGCTAATGTTTTGAGTAGGTAATGGAACTCTTCATTTTTTTTATACTTGACCACACAAATGTTTCATGTGACAATTTTATGTTATTCTATTATCTGCCACCATTTCAAAATCGCTCTTACATATAAGAATTGTTTTCTACACAAATACAACAAGCTAAAAACCATTTCATTACATCTTTTGGAAAAAACAGTAAAAAGGTCGAGGTACCAGCTTTTAATCCAGATCCAGAAACATCCTAAAATTTTTTTCAGATATATTTTTAATATACCTACGGACACAACAGTTACAGAATACAATATTTACAGTTATAAAAACATTACGAGTTTAGTTTAATAGTGAATTTTAGTACCTAAAGTTCTTACACATTTAGATTATTAAAAATAAAAGATAAGTCCGCCGAGTTCCTTTCGCCGGATCTTATTATTGTGAGGCCACGATTCTGATCCAGTTGTAGTTTTATAATATTGTCGACTACTGTGATCATAACCCGTTGTGAGCAAATTTTACGGAGTAAAGAATTATTTGTAAGTTTGACATGTTATGTGTATGTGTCTATGACTTCGAACGGATTAGAACGGATGGACTGATTTTGATGCGGTTTTTTTAAAGCTGACGTCATGGTTATGGTTCTTTGCTCCTCTATATACAGGATTTGCCAGGGTTTATTTTTTTTTTAAATTTTAGGCTTGTTTTTTGTTCAATGAGCGTTTTTGATCCTTGAGCGTAGGTAACGTTATAAAGTAAAACATAAAGACTTAAATAACATTTTCATAATAATTATGTACTATATTAATAGTTACTATCCATTGCATGACTAAATATAGGTATAACATTTTTTATATAATAATGTAGAAATGTTGTAACTGTTGTAAGTTTGTTGGTTTGTTGTATCTGGACAATTTATTCGTTGTGTTTACCTAGCTCATCCTTTTTTTACTATCTTCTACTTCTAATAAAACCTACAACCTTTCTTGTTTTTTTTTTATTTTTTTTAAACATGAAATACTGACCTAAGATAGCAGTCTGTAACACAAAGATAATCTAACAAAACCTTTGTGTTACTTTGACATGAAATAATAGCGTATCAAAGACCTTAGAAAATTGGAACATTCGTGAGTCCTAATTTTAAGTACATATATACATCTGTAATAACACCAATATCTATTACAAAAGCATGTATTCGATATTGTTTGTAAAGTTTTTAATTTGTGTAAAACATTCAACAAATCGATATATTTTGTTATTCGTCCTTGATATCCGTGACCTTTGTTAGAATCCCTTCCAAGTATTATTGGGCTTTATGTTAAGTTCGAAGTCATCAGATGATTTCAATCAGTTTTATTATTAATGCTTAAGGCAGTACGGTGAAAAGTTTGTGCCACATAATTCACAATACGCACGTGGGCATCGCCCATGCTTCGCGCGTTTTTTGCATTCGAATTTTAAATCGGATATTTTATCGGCATTTTACAGAAAAGTAAAATGAAAGTGATATGTTAGGAAAACCTTAAAAAATAAGTGATGTCTAAACATGGAATGTGAGATGAGCAAAAACATTCATTGTGTTAGTGGTAAAAGCCAAAAGAAATTGTTTTTTGTGCGAATATTTAGAAAATTAAATAGCAGATTGTATGCGGGTTTGATAGTGTATTTTGTTCTTCCCTTCGTATTATGTGATAGATGTAAGTATAAATCTAAACTATAATGATTTGTTAGACTTGTCTACGACTAAGTTTTCTCTTGTATTTTTTTTACTGTAAGAAATAATCGGTTAAAGTTGAAATGAAAGATATCCTTAAGTATACTAAATGAAATGTCTATCCATAAAGCAATAAAAATTGGTATAGCAAGTTTTTGGATTGAAAGTACGTACATACCTCTCTCTTTTATTCTAATTTGTTTTTTTTATAATTAACACGGATTTCGTTTACTGTATTGTATGCCTCTATAGTGTAAGTACATATAAGAATAAATACTATCTTATGTCACAGTGTCCGTAGAGTCACTACTCGAACTTTTTTTTATTTTTTAGTAGAATAGTTAGGTATATGCTATTAGTAGCCATATTTCATACAAATTGGTGACATGGCAAAATTTTAATGTAGAAAACACTTTTCAACTAGTCTCTATAAATAAAAATGAATCCCCATTTAACTTGGTCATCGCAAAACGTCTCCGATAAATTAACCAATTTTGCTATCCTTTTTTTGTTGTGTTAGCAATAGGCAGGCATCTTCTCATGTGTAAACAAATTAATATTCATACTTATTTCGGATCAACTAGTTTATTTATATATTTAGGATTTAAGCACACAAAATACAATATATGTATACTTGTCCCCTAAAATCCTTAAATACAATACAATTCAATAACTCTTTATTGTGCACCAAATACAGAGAAATTACAAATACATCACAATAACTTAATCTAAAAAGATACACAAAGGCGGCCTTATCGCCAAGTCAGCGATCTCTTTCAGGCAACCCTAAAGTATGGAACAAGATTAAGTTAGTATAAAAATGCATCTAACACTAGACGTCACAAATCATCCTAAAAGCAGAAGCTTGTTTTAATTATTAAAGTAATTATTTTAGTACACCTATCTAATTAAACATTTTAATGAACTTTTAGCCTCCACCTATTTGAAATTTCCTCAAAAAAGTTCAACCGACTAATCCTAGTACTAAAAATAAATTTTAATAACCTTTAAAAAAATATCACTTGTCACTTATTTAATTATTAGCCACGAGCAATTCTTTTAAAGTCTGATAATGGTGGTTTAATCTATTATGCAAACAAAATACGATTACGGGGGAAGAAAGCAACAACCATAGCGCTAGCCGCTAATGCTACGTAACTCAATAATTATTGACATGTTTTGCTTTCATCAAGGACTAAGTAGTTAGCGCGTGAATTTGCCTACTGCGCTTGTCTACTTAATATAAGAATATTTAAGACCAGTAAAACTTTAAAAAAACCTACCCCAATTTCATTATCACAGGGTAATTTCATCATTCTTTAAAATTTAAATTTAGATTATGATTCCAAGATGGTCCTATATTTAGACGATGAAAGATAAAGAAAAGAGACATCGTTGACGTACAATATGTGAATTATAACAAACTTGCTGTTTCCCGCGGTGTTGCCCGCGTGGTCCCACGGGAGCATTATTTCGGGATAAAAACTAGCCTATGTGTTAATCCAAGTTACCTTATGTGTGTACCAAATTTTTAGAAAATCGGTTCAACAATATTTGCGTGCAGGAGTAATAAACAAACAAACAGACAAACTTTCGCATTTATAATATTAATAGGATTTAACTATTCTTAGGTGCATGCTTCTCATTTTAATTATAGATAGTAAGACTGTCATGTATACCCATTATACCCTATTTACTAGTGATGAACTGGCTTTATTTAAATGCATATTTTTTGTAATGTATATTTAAAATCAGTTAGTGTTGAGGGTTCATTGTCATGCAAGAACATAATTGTCTAGATAAACTATAAAAGTTTACAGACAATTTTATTGAAATGTAATTTGGCTTAAGAGTTGATAAATAAATAAAATAAATAAATAAAAAACTGAAACCACTCCTTAGATCATAACTAAATTTTAATGCTAACACAAAAAGATATTTGCAATCAATGTTGAAGCTCAAGAACCCCAAAAACAGCCAAATTGGTTAACTCTTTATTTTTAGAAATGGTTAAATTTTTCGGCCAATAGCTGATGGTTGTTGAGGTTCTTTTTTTAGAAAGGTAGGTCACGATTCAGAGGTTGCCTACTATTTTGATCACGATCCAACAGGTGGGTTATGAGCTATATGTGATAACATATATTTTTATGTATCTAGGTTACATAGCAATCTCTACATAGTATTAAACTGTCTGTCTGTACATATGTATGCTTAGATTTTTTAAAAATACGCATCGGAATTTGATACGGTTTTTCTAATAGATAGAGTGATTCAAATGGAAGGTTTATACGTATAATAATTTAGAAGTTTGTCCACCCATGTGAAGCTGGGATATATTGCTAATAAATTATAAATTTAAACTCCGGTTTTTTACATTTTTTATATAAATAAATAAATATCCCTGGACAAGTTACACAAATTGAATCTAACCCCAAAGTAAACAAATTATATGCTTGTGTTATGGGTGTTAGTCAACGATTCTAATACATAGAAATACTTAAACAGACTAAATTTAATAACATAAAAAAAAACAAACATGTAATAAATAATAACAAATTTAATAAATTAAATTAATAACTCATATATAATGTATAATTTGTGTACCTAGCATAGTATAAAACAAAGACGCATTCTGCTGTCTATCTCTGTGTATATTTGGATTAGGATTTTAATGTGGTTTTTGTATAGATAGAGTAATTTTTTTTTATGTTATAGGAAGGCAAACAAGGAGACGGATTTCCTGATGGTAAGAAATTCACGCCGCCTAGAGATACCAAAGGTGGTAATGGTGCGTTGCTAACCTGAGGCCGGGATGTTAGGCCTCGAGCAAAAGTAAGTTTACCGGCTACCTTACCCTCCGAACCGGAACACGTCATGACGTTATGGCGACAGAAGCTGCCTGGCAAGGAAAGCAGATGGTCTATTCTACAAAGGAGCCCGGACCAACACGGGGAAAAATAAAAATAGAAGTTTGTTCACCCGTGCAAAAGTTAGGACGGGCTAGTGCTAGTGATTTTTATGCAACAAATGTTTATAGAAAAAGGAAATAAGCAAATATATCTCATGTTTATAACAAACACTACCTAGACTTCAAAGAACAGATTTGAAATTTGGAAACAGATGCTGTAATGTCATACCTGTTGTATTAGGTATTAAGTTTACTACTTAGTCTACATACTTTCCCAATTGTAACACGACAGTAGCGAATATTGATGTTAGCGAAAATTAAATTTGTGTAAAATGGATCAACATTCGTAATATATACTTAATCTTGTAGATTTAAAATAATTATTTTCTCCTTCATATTAGTAGGGGAGCCCGCGATGCGAAATGTGTAGTAAGTCCAGCGTTATTGGGACCCATTGCACTTTGTCGATTAAATAGTGGAGAGTAAAAAAAGGTCATGTGAGGTTTTTCTTTTTAGCGGTGCGTTAAGTGTCTACAAGCTAAAATAGCAATTTCAGTCACTTGATCATAGCCGAACTCATCAGATATTAATAATATATATGCCCAATGTGTCTCCGATGACAGAAATATGTCAGTCAGACAGATTGCTGTAATGGACGATTAACACATATAACTTGGTTTTTGAAAGTTTCTGAAACTCCTACTCCCGTACGTCTTGTCCAAATCATCAGAAAATTTAAACATGGACTTATTGGTATACAATAAGCTTGCCGTACTTTAATCTGATATGCGCGAGTATATTTTTAAGCCAAAAAAAATTAGACAGACAACCCTACTTGCGCGTCTCTATGTAGAGATTTGATACATAATGGAGGTGTTCAACAATGGTACAGGGTATCTCCCATACCTTAATCTGACGCGCCTGAGTTAGTCCAAAAATCCCCTCTTGGGCTCCCCTACTATATGTGATTGCAAGCATGACGAAATAATCACAAGTTTTTACGCGTGAGAAAGCAGTGTATTTTTTTTGTTTTTAGCGGTCAATTCTAATTATGAGAAGATCGAAAAAGAAATCTGAATAATTTATAAAAAGTATCTCTCACTTATTTTTTAATTATTTTCATAGACCATTTTGGATATAATTTAAAAACAAGATTTTTAATGATGATAACAAACCAGAAACCCTCGTTTAGATTCTGTGGTCTAGCGAAGTCGAACTTGACTTCTAGAAGTCTCGGGTTCGATCCCCTGGTCAGCCAACAAAAAATTAGAAAATGTTAGTATTTTCAATTTTCTAATAAAAATATCGTTGCCCGGAATTGGTTATATGTCGATTGGCGAAAGGCTTGCAGGACTTAGTGTATTCACTAGTGGTGGGTGCCTGTGCCTACCTCTTCGGGGATATGGGCGTTAAGATCCTTTTTTATGACAAACCAGAAACCCCTAAGATCCCGTTATAAATCGATGTCAAAATTATATATATTTATATTATATATTTGATTTCGTATCTAGATAAGATACTAAATCGGAAAAGCTTAAAAATGGCAATTAAAATTAAATGTTTGTTACAACAGCAGTTTTAGTTGACAAAAAGTAGCTGATATAATGATTATGAGGATAAATCAAAGAATACGGATGAAGTTAATATTTTATTGAATCAGAATGAATTTGTAAACATGCAATAAATGGCTTCCTGCTATCATCTATGACCAAGGGCATTACCAGTATGTAAATGAGACATAGAAGCTAAGTCATGCGCCACATCGTTCTTAAAATCTGTTTTAAACTCTATTTAAAACTATTTTTATTTGCTAGCACTATTGTGCTTGTGCTTTTTGTTAATAATTTGAACGCAGTAAAATTGTACAAATTTATGACGATTTACATGAGTGGACCAACTTCTAAATTATTTTAAATATACAATATCCTTTTAAATCACTTGATCTATTAGAAAAATTCCGTTGCGTATTTTTAAACATCTAAGTGTAAATAAGGACAGACTTCGGAATCGACTTTGTTTTATACTATGTAGTTATTACTTTGTAACCTAGATACATAAAAATATACGTCATTATATATAACTCACGAGTTGGATTGTGATCAAAACAGTTGGCCACCTCTTATTCATGACCTATTTTTCAAAAAAACAACCATCAGCTATTGACCGAATAATGGCGTAACAAATATACAAGAAAGAAAACATAGCAACAAATTGATAACCTCTCTAATAATTATAATTATACATAGTTTTTTGTTGTAATTATAATTAGAAAACGAAATTTATTATCATTTTTATGACAGTCTAAATAAAGCCTCCATTTTACGATCAGCACCTGAATATCATTATATCAATTATTAAATGCGAGTCCTATGAAGTATTAAGGTAATTATGTGTTAGTTTGCTTATAGCTGCTAGTTTTGTTATATTAAAATACCTTTTAATCTAAAGAAATTACTCCTTTACTCCTACAAAATCTGAACCTGCAAAGTGAGTCACTACCTTTACACCTACATAAACAAGACATCAAATAGACAATACCACACTGGATCTAGACAATACCGCACTATATCTATTATGGAACTGCTAAAGTACACACTTCTTTATTTGCAAGTACTGTAGGGCATTCCTTATTCGGACTCCCGCTTATTCGACGACCGTCGTGTAATCCAAATAGAAGATGCAAGATTCTGTCGGCTACACCCATATTTGCTGTTATTTTACCCGATTTGAAAAATAGATGTCGTGTTAGACTCCCATATACCTTTGATATATAGGGTGACATTAAAGTACCAGCCACCACTTGTGATCTATGAAGTATGAAGTACCTAATTAAAACAAAAAAAAACAACTTATGAAACTTATCCAACGCAAAATACAAGATGCATAATTATAACGTGAAAAAAGTATTAAACTGGTTCCCACCGACCACAGTCACATTCGCAGGCCGGTGACGTCATGACTCGTACTCGTACATAGCGTGACAACAAGTGAAGCATTGTTTTAAATGAATGTTTGTATAAGTAAATATTACAGTTTGGCAATGATATTTAAAATGTATTACCGTACAAACCTTTATCCTCTTATATTAAAATTTGGTTTCGTTTCAAAGTACCTAAACCTGTATGTTAATCGATTTGTCTGTTATTCCTGAACCGATTTTAAAATTATTTTTGTATTTAAAAGAGCGCACTTTCAAGCTGGCTCCATTACTAACAAATTTGGACCTGACAATGGACTCCCAGGGATTTCGATGAAAATACTACAGAAATCTCTTCTCATCGAAATCTGAGTTGGGTTCTTGCAGTTTTACTGCGCTTAATTATACTGTCACTTTGCTTAAATTGCACCGGTATGATGACAGCTATTCTGGCAGCTGACAGCAATTGGTTAGAAGTTTGGTAACGGCAAATGAATTGCGATTATAAAGCTTTTTGATCAGTTAAGTAAGTTAAGATCAGTTAGTAACAATTATCGTATTAGTAGTGCTTTGGCTAACAGATCCTATTTTTTTTTTCGAAATGACTACTGTTGTGTACGTCTATAGACTTTAACAACGTCACCGGGCTAGTCAGATCCTAATGCTTTTGATAAGAATACATACAGCCAAATTTAAACAGAGATGTAAAAAGTATCTTCACGCCCATATCCCCGAAGAGGTAGGCAGAGGCACAACCAGGCGCCCACGACTAGCCGAAGACACAAAGTCACAAAATAGGTGGCAAGCCTATCGCCAACCGGGCTCACATCCAATCCCGAGCAACGTATTTTATTAGAAAATTGGGAAAAACCAAATTTTCTTTTTGTTGCCCGACCCGGGATTCGAACCCGGGATCTCAGGCAGTCAACAACTGAACCGTTAGACCAAGGAGGCGATCGAAAGAGATGTAGGTGTTTTATACTTTTTTTAAATGTTGTAAACTATAATTTAAGTGCCTATAATCCGCAAATATCTTGTCTTTTGTATATCCGGATTGGCAAGGTTCTAACTTCATAAGCTCTTCCTCATTACGAGTAGTTAATCTACTTCATACGTCATTATTTCCTACGTATTTTAAAATCGTAAAAGATATGTATCTGAATATTGAATACATCTCTGTATATAGACCTATATAAGGGAAGTCTATGTCTATGTATATATGTCTCTTCCCTTGTTCTTTTTCGTTTTACTCTTGGAGGAGTGAGCATAGTCATAATAGTCACGGGGCTTATGGCTGCTTTTATTTGCTCTACTCTCGTGCAAGAGATGGTCCAGAGTAGACTTGACGAGTTTGGTCCATGGCATAGTATTTTCCACTCTAATTTGTGCCATGAGACGCTGAATGGATCTCCTGGAGACGTGGCTGAAGAATATAAACTCGCGTACCTAATGTTGCCTACCTAATGGGAGTTTATATTCCAGCCAATAGTTGCTGTCAAAGTTGTCAAGTTCTTCGGGAATATAATTAAGTATATATATATATATAAATTACGTGTCATGTTGTTTGTCCGCGATGGACTCCTAAGCTACTTAACCGATTTCAATCAAATTTACACACCGAGTGCAGTTTGACCTAACTTGAAAGATAGGATAGCTTACATCTAAATTTATCGAAGCGAAGTCGCGGGCAACAGCTAGTAACATATATAAATAACATTTAAAAGAGATAAACATTAAATATTTTTTGGAAAAATTTAGTGCTCGGTTTGTATTTTATCAGATAACTGACTAACTAGCTGAAGAATTGTAACCGAGTTTTCACAATATAAGACGTATATATGCTAGTTTCGTCAAAACTAGTTAAGTAAGATCGGCAAATATTTCTAAATATCTGGTGCTTATTACGTGGTTAAAGTCGCAGACATAACTTTCTTATTAAAATAATCATTCTATAAGAATATTTCACTAATTCAAATTTTATCAAAAGCATCTAGCCGGTTTCACTTTTACTTTATATTTATATACGCCTTACTTACGTATATACTTATTAATAAGTCTATATCTTATACGTTTAAATGAGCAATTCTTGTATATATATTGGAATCTCGCAATCGGCTTCAACGATTTTCATGAATTTTGGTGTGTAGGGGGTTTCGGGGGCGATAAATCAAACTAGCTATCATCAATCAAACTAGATATCAGGAATCATTTTTAGAAAATGTTATTTTATTCGTGTTTAAACTGAAAGTTTTATTCGTGTTTGAACTGAAAAATATGACTCTTCCTGACATCTATTGGCGAATTATAATACTATTTTTTGTGAGCAATAAAGTTGTTCCAGCAGATGGCGTTGTTAATTGACATGAAGTCAATGAGTGTACTGGCATACCTGGATGGCATCCAGGTACCTACTTACTTTAAAACAAGACCTTGCGACAAAATACAACTGGCCAGTATCAGTGCTCACTCACTCAGATCCTTAAGGCTTGTCACAAATATGCTGAATCCCGTTGCGTAAGTCCGTTTTGAGAATTCAAAACAGAATAAGAAATATCAAAACCTACACAAACACCTTACGAAAAATTACCGTGTATATATATGGTTAGTTTGCACTACTACACAAACTTTTGCAGGTTTGTGTAGATTTGCTGCTTTTAAAATTCCGATCCGGCTTTTCCGTTTGCAAGTAAGTAAGTATCTTCACGCCCATATCCTCGAAGAGGTAGGCAGAGGCACAACCAGGGCATCCACGACTAACCGAAGACACTAAGTCCCACAATGTGATAGGTGGCAAGCCTATCGCCAACCGGGCACATTTCCAATCCCGACCAACATTTTTTTTATTAGAAAATTGGAAAAATCCAATTTTCTTTTTGTTGGCTGACCCGGGATTCGAACCCGGGACCTCATGCAGTCAAGTCCAACACCCGGACCACTAGACCACAGAGGCGATATCCGATTTCCGTTTCAAATTATTTAATATGAAGTTAACGGCCCTTAAACTCTCGTTAAGAACCTTTTCTATTTCAAACGCGTAGGTTGAGAAAATGAATGGCACGATTTGACATATATTAAAGCAAACACGCCGTGATCAAAATTGCGTGCTTCTGTAACAATCATTTGCAAACAAAGCAATGTTGCATGAAGATGTAGCTTAATAAACAATAAGGCCTTTATACGCTCGAATCATACCACCATTGTGTTTAATGAATTCATCTTAGACTAAGGGAGCCTTAACCCAAATATTGCAGCAAAACACGCCATGTACTACTACAGTATTAGTACTTAAACGTATTATACCAGCTTTGAAGATATGATGAAGAAAATCTCTTTTCCATCTTTCTCTATCACATTAGTGTATTACTATTACCCTTGCTTGAAACAAAAACAAAATTATTGTATCAAATTGAAATTAGATGTAAATTTCAAATTTTACAGCGATTTTTTTCATTTAAATTGTACATAATTCTTGATAATTATTGATAAAAGAATAAATTATATTAAATATCTAACTATGTATTTTCTACTAAACTATGATATGATCTCTAAGCTTTCGAAGAGTTCCTTCATACAGAGACCGATATCTCAAGATAGATCTGGCATAAGTAAACGGTAGGCTGACTAGTCCTTTACGACCTATTTCCATCCTTTCGAACAGGCTTCGGCACATTCGCAAAAAAATAATAATTTTATTTGATATTGTTAGCAAACAATTCAATCTCTACATACATATTAAATAATCAAGTTGTGTAATAGTCCCAGTGTAATGTATTATTTTGTTATAATCTTAAACATTTCGTAACCAGCTTCTTTGTCAGGCTTTGATGTGCACTCAGTCGCAACCTGCACATCTAATTTGGGACGGGTTTTTTCACATACGTTTAACGTGAACGTCAATGTATGCTATCATCTTAACAAACGATGGTCCGAAAAGGCGCCAACAACGATTTAAATATTTCGATTCCATAATCCGGACTGCAGAGCTATTTTTTAATGAACCGAAAGTTATAAGATATTTACCGATATATTTTATAAGAACGTAATGTAAAAACATGCATTATATTTCGTAATTCTAACTTATATTTAAAGAATAAAACGTGTTATATATATAAACTGCAACAGGACTCGTAGACTGAAATGCCTGTAAAAGCTCTTACATCTATAACATTCGTATTGTGTGTATCTATGAACAATTTCCTCCAGTCATGGTTCCTGACACACTCGACAGTTCTCAGTTCATAATAATGTAGCTTGACAACGATTTATATTACCCACTGTTTAACTTGAAACAACGGCTATGGAAATATTTGACGTTGACTAGCTAGTTGAAATAACCTGCCCTAAGTGTACCAAATTTCATCATATTTGCATATAATTATATGTCATCTGTTAATACATCAACCTTGAGACCATTCGTCAATTGTTATTATGTGCAATCTACTAAGACAAGTATAGATACTGGTGGTAATTCTGCTGTTCACAAACTAAACTTATTTCAGATGCATGCTGTCTCTTTCAAATGAAACAAAAACAAAAGAGATGGAATGTTTTAGACATGTCAGATTAGTCCAAACATGTGAAATTGTGATGTTTTTAATCAACATTTTCCGAGTGATAGATTAAACGTCTGTAGAAGTGACGTGTACGGTCTAATTTGACAGCACTAAAAGTGTTTTGTTTCTTTCTTTTACTTTGAAAGAAGACAGCGATAACTTAAACTTAGTTTAGTGAGTGCGCAACAAAATTACCACCATTATCTCCTTAATTCACCGTCTTCATCATCATCACATCAGCCACAGGCCTGCTAAATATAGGCCTCTCCTATAAATTCCTCCTCAGATCGTCTGTTCATCTAATTGAAGACGTCCTATTAGATTGATTGGTGATTGGTGATTCCATTGCAAAGAGAAGTAACACAAGAAGATGTCATATATCCGAAACTGTTTACTGTTGCTCCGGAAGACGCCTTTAATCTCTTGGAATGACGAGGACTAAGCATCAATTTTAACGGCAACTGCATCGCTAACCTTAGATTTTTCAATGACATTGGTATCTAAGGGGAGTCGATAGAAGACCTAGGTAATAATATGCTCTCTATGCTCTCTAACCTCAACGAAATTTCAAAAAACAAATGGATCTTAAAATGAACATGACAGACGACAATTATGTTAAATGTCCATGTCGTACCCTCCGTACTCTC
>NJDC01007672.1:129348-147163 GCA_002245475.1 Calephelis virginiensis
GAAACCGGTTTTCTAAAATATAATAATAAAAAACATATTGTGGAAAGTACAAGTGTAGTTAATAAATTATTTCTAGAATGGAATTCCACCTAGCACCGACGACAAGAAGTATAGAAACTACCTGTTTACAATCATGGATTTTCTTTTGTACTTATAAACTAGCCTTCGGTGAGCTTGTAATCGAAGATATCACCAAAAAAGCCTTTTTAAGCTTTTGCCTATAGTTTGGCAACAGGTTTGTCACCTATCAAATTATGGGACCAAGTACCTTCTGTTAATCTTAAATGACCTGGTTATACCTAACTACCCTGTCATAGGTCGCGTTGCGTGAAAATGCTAAGGAGACATAATGGGCCTTAAGAAATAATTACTCTATATTGCTTAACCTTTTTTTTATGAGATAAAAGAAAACATAATATGAAACAGCCTTGGCCTACAGACACAAGTAGACATGATAGATGCATCGCTGTTCTGTGGCCTAGGTATAGGCTTAATAATATAACAGTCTCCTGGCTTATCTGTCTTCCGAATTGAAACGTGAAGGGGTAAAGTCATATGGCGCTAACATGAATAAGGCAGATTTACTTCCAGGGAAAATTGCTACAAATCACTCTTCCACTTATTTACTTCTTCACTTCACTTATAGATTGAGACCCATGTAACTCGACTCTTAGGAACTGCGATTTTCGACCCACGCCAGAAAAAGAGAATCAACATACATTTGATATGTATATGTGTATCTGTCTGTGACATTACACTAACTCCCAAACGAATGGGTCTATTTCGATGCGGATTTGCTTGAAAGCTGTTACGATTGAGACGGTTTTTAGCTACATTATGGATAGGTTTTGTTTTGTTTTATGACTATACAGGGTTACAGATAAAACACCAGCCAAATTTTGAGAAACGGTTCGGAATCGATAACACTTTCGATCTATGACTAAAACCAAACAATAAAAAATAAATCATAACTTTTATCCTACGCAAAATACAAGATTCATGGTTATGACATTAAAAAAAACATACAACTGGTTCCCAGCGTCCGCAGTCGCATTCGTCTATGACTCGTACTAGGTACGACATAGCTTGACAACAAGTGAAGTATTTTCGAAGACTGTTTTAAATAAATGGTTTTTTTAAAGTAAAGATTACAATTTGTTAATAATTTTTAAAACGCATTACCATTTAACCCTTTACCCCATTAAAATAAAATTTGGGAACAGCCAATTTAAATATACAAGTATAAAAAAAGTATCTTCACGCCTTATCTTATCGCCGTATCTTCAGGTAGGCAGAGGTACAACCAAGACACCCACGACTAGCCGAAGACACTAAGTCCCACAATGTGATAGGTGGCAAGCCTATCGCCAACCGGGCACATTTCCAATCCCGACCAACATTTTTTTTTAATTAAAAAAATTGGAAAAAGCCCATTTTCTTTTTGTTGGCCGACCTGGGATTTGAACCCGGGACCTCATGCAGTCAAGTCCAACACCCGGACCACTAGACCACAGAGGCGATTATTATTATACAACAGGCGAAATTAAACTGAAGTACTTACCTACATACTTAAATGTCACTTGTATTTAAGGAATAGAGCATTGACTTAAAATTAGTTTAAAACTTTACAAGTTACAAACTGATATTAAATTGTCCCGGGTCCCAATATTGGAAATTTGTGAGGACAAGCCTTTTAAGCTTGGTCTTATCGAGTTACCATCTCTTTTGTTTTCGCAATCCTTCTCAACCTTATCAAGGCTTATAGTAATTGAGGTTATGTAAGAGACTATAAAACTGTGATTCGTTAGTTTGATATTTACATACATACATATCATACAGTGGTAGACAGAGAGAATCGAGTGCCACACCTCACGATCCTGACAACCCTGTCCGGCTTCCTTCAGATTCATTACCCTTTTCATACAAACACGTCGGTTTTGGAGACTTTTGACACCACCTTCAGGTAATATCCGATTGATCTGATCCTGGAATGTTAACCTTGGTGTCCCCTGGTATCTACATCCATCCACATTCGCATTGTATATCTGCTTTGATATTTCAATTGGCATTGACCAAACCAAAACGCAAGTACCAATTCATTGTAACTAACCAATGAATGCATACACCAAGTCTCTACCTTAAAAATTTGTTAACTATAGTTCCAAACAAAGAAAAGAACGATCACTGACCTTAAGTAATACTTAATGTCGAATGAACTTAAATTGATTGAATGGGATTTTTATTGTGAATTTTAATTATCAATTACGACAATTTTTCCTACACAAATAGGTAGAAGGCAGTAGGGCAAGTTGGAACTTGAGGTCGAGTTGGGTTCCTTAATTCATACTTTTGAACCTCCGACCGAATACCCCTTGTATTACAAGTTTGACAAGTTATGTGTGTGTATATGTGCGTGTGCATTTGTGAGTGTGTGTGCATGTGCATGTGCGTATGCGTTTGTGTTTGCATAACTTTTAGACAGATAGACCTATTTCGATGCGGTTTTTTCTAGTTAAATTCTGCAAAATGTGTTTGATGTGGTTCTTCGCTACAATACATTTTGATTTTACGGAGGCTCATTGCTTTTTTTTTTTAATTTTGAAATTATATTTTCATTAAGTTTATAAAAATCGCCACTTTAGTGTAGCGGTCCGGCGACGGACTTGACTTCTTGAGGTTCCGGGTTCGACCCAAGATCAGACTACAAAGAAAAAAATATATGTATTTTTAATTTTCTAAGAAAACTAACGTTTCACGGGATTGGATATGTACCCGGTTGGTAAGACTTGCCACCTATCATATTATGGGATTCATTTTCTTCGACTAGCCGTAGGTGCCTTAGTTGTGCCTCTGCCAATCTCTTCGGGGATGTGGCCATGAAACAATTTTTTTTGTTATTATATTTTACTAAAAATTCTTAGTGATTTCGTACAAACATACAAGCCTCTATTATCTACATCAATAGTCATATGGCAACACAATCCTATGTAACACTATTAAATGATTTCATAATTGCAGATGTAATTCACATTATAATGGCCATAACTTTCGATTCTTTGTTGAATGCCAGAGTACCTATCATACGCGAAACGAAGGTTATGGATTAAATATCTAGCACAGTAGATTTTTTTCTTAAAACTTTATGCATACATATATACATAGACCGCTTCATTGGTCGAGTGGCTAGCGTACGCCCTAACTACACTGACCAACCGCGAGGATCGGGTTCGATTCGCTACGGAGGCAGGCATTTGTGTGATGAACATCTAAAATGTCTGCACTTCCGGGTCTAGGTGTTTGTTAAATTTATTCTGGTATCTATTGAAGTATTTCTATGTATTACAATCGTTGTCGAACACCCATGACACAAGCATATAATTTGTTTACTTTGGGGTTAGATTCAATTTGTGTAACTGGTTCAGGAATATTTATTTATACATCCATATCGTTAGCTAAATCCCTAACATGCCTAGGTGAGCAGAAAGTATTGAGTGCCAAATGTTACAATCCTTGCATGTTGTCTAATGTCATCCTACTTAAACCTTGATAAAAATTATCCTGAACATGGAAAAAGTGCTAAAGTAATTTTTACATTTGTATTTACAAAAGTATGTGACTTGTTTTTATTGGTCCAAACATATTTCGGTAGAGTATACTGAAAGCATTAATCTCGTCTTTTGTGTAACATTATTACATGGTATACAAATAAGTCAAAGCAAATTAACAAATAAATATATCCTAAAATCTGTTTTAGTATCAAAAAAAACTGTTTTATATTTTCAACTAGCTGACCCGACAGACGTAATCTTAACTATGAATACTTACTCACTTGTTAGATACAATTACCCTCGGCATAAGAAGAAGCAAGCCACCGTAAACCGCGTATCCAACGCGGCTATTTTCTATCCTCAGACATGATTTGGTTAGAAGTTTCATTTTGGGGCTTAACCGAAATACACTTTTGTAAGAAAGGTTTTAAAACGAACGCGAATGTGAGCCTTGTTTCTCTTACCATGTTCAATAACAGGCCAATGAGGCTCCGCGCCAGCACGTAAGACTGGCTGGCTGCATATGAAATTGACTTCATCCGCCACGAAGACTGGCCCTCTTCAAGTCCAGACTTGAATCCGTTGGATAACATAATATAGCAACACTTGGAGAAGAAGGCCTGCTTAAAACCTCATCTCAATTTCAAATCACTCAAGGCATCCCTGATCAAAGCATCGGCCAATATTGACATGGACCTCGTGCGTGCTACTGTAGACGACTGGTCGCGCAGATTGAAGGCCTGTATTGGTAATCGCGGGACTCAGTATTGAACTTGAGTAAACGTACCTAATTAACATGAGAAGGCACGTTTTGTTCAGTTCATTTTGATAAATAAATGATTATCCTAAAAACAAACAGCTGATTACATTATTTAACAATAAACATGTGACAGAACTTATGACCCGACTAAGTATATATGTATATAGGTGCAAACACCTCCCGAGTTCTTCACGGTACCACGCAGGTCGGCCTGCGTACCGACATTCGAAAATCAGAGCATGAAATACAGTGGTTTTACTCTCCCTCCATGTCACGTGTCCTAACGAGAGTTTTACATTTTTTACTCATTACAAAAAACGCACTGCTTTTTTATACAAGAGGAGGCAAACGAGCAAGTGGGTCACCTGATGTAAAGTGATCACCGCCCACGGACGTCCGCAAAACCTTTAAGGAATGAGTACGCTCTTTTCTTGAAGGTCCCTAAGTCATAATTGTTTGGGAATACCGCCTTCGGTAACTGATTCCACAAAGGTGTTGTGCGAGGTAAAAAAAATGCCTTCAGAATCGCACAGTTGTAGATCGCCAGGCATCAAGATGATGGGCATGATAGCTTAAACTCTGTCGCGAAGTCCGAAGGTGGTTTTTAGTTATTATTTAGCTAAAAAAGTTTACAGAAATTGGTCCAATCATTCATACGTGATGTGATGACCAAATGAAAAATATATTCATTTTTATACATAGGAGGTATAGATTAGCTCTAGTAGCCCATTCATTTTCATAGCCCGCTAACTCCACCATTGAAAGCGAAACCATTCCACTTTTGTACAATATACAATTAGAGCGATTGTTCGCTGACATCTAGTGCGTGAAAATTGGAGATTTATCAATGGTAGTCTCGTAATAGATCAATTTTAATACGCATAATATTATACAACATTGTGATTCTCTAGCCGACCTGACGAACTTCGTAGCACTTGACAATAACAGCTACTAACAGTATACATGGGCAAAATTTAAGCGTGATTTTTCCCACTTTCCTTACTATTTTTCCGGTTTTTTTCTTCATATGATCTTTCTCCTGATAATAACTAATACAACAAAAAAAATTAGCAAAATTGCTCCATTCGTTTTCGTCCGTCCTCTTTAATGTTTTATTTATGAGGGAAGATGGTAAATAAGCACAAGTTTTTCCTGGTAGTTAGAGACAATCGTGGTCTGTAGACACTATAGATGTTATAAGTATGTCACTTTCTTGTGGCTAGGATGTTAGACATATGATCCTATTCCATACATTGCTAAACTGAGGCAAGTGTAATTGTATGTATTGTATTGTATTGTATGTGTAATTTTACTATTTGAATAACGTTCTAGACCGGCTCAAGATATTGGCAAACTCTGAAGTTATATGCAATTTGTCACAAAACTCTATCACTAAGCTAAGGTCAAGTTAAAGATAAATAAGCTGACTCTTACCCAAGGGGCCCTGGGATTTAGAGTTTGGAGGCCTCGGGGCAATAAACGAGTGGAGCCTGGCCCCAAAGTTTGGTCCGAATAAAATGAACAAATTTTTTCAGTCAAATTTTCTGTATATATATTTAAGAACATTTTTATCAAGAAAAGATGTTTACTCGTGATAATTTTAAAGTTTTTTTTAAGTGTGGGGGGGGTCCTCGTTTGTTCCTACAAACGGGTTATCGCCCGGTTGCTTTTCGCTAAATCAGACTAGTTATCGGTATTATAAATAACGTCTCTACCACTTACAAACTCCTTGGTAGAAAAGCAGTCGTGCTATATTCTTCAAAGGTAACTAAGACCACTGCAGAGAAAATGTCACTTAGTGAGAAAAAACAAACCAATCAACAACATTATACTTAGAAATACTGAAATAAGTTGGTAATTAACATTCAAATAAATTTTATGTACATACTGATGCCTTTTTCCTTATGGGAATCGAAAGTAAAAAAAACACTTGTTATTGCACTTATCGAAAACACTCATTTATTTTCAGATCCTCCGAAACTCACTTATGAAGAAATATTCAATAATACAAAGTATGCACAAATTCAAAATCCAAATGTACAACCAGTGCCATTAAACTATAGCTTTATAAGTAAGGTTAACACCAAAGATGGTTACTTAGAATACACTTTTAAGGATAAGTATGAGTTAAGTCATAAGGGCCAGTTACTGGTTGGGTTCGCCCGGGATCCCTACAGGCTGTCTATACCCGTGGAGGATTACTTGAATGGAGTCAGGTTGGTATATTCAACTATTTGTACCCGTAGCTCCCATAACGGTTGCTTGTATAAGATTAGATAATATCTCAGGATCAGTTATACAAATGCATTTAACCCTGTAGGAAGGAGATTGTATATTTACTCTAAAGCAACCAGTAACCTTTTGGCAGGCAAGGGCGGCAAAATAAACTAAAGGTGGGCCACACTTGTGATATTAACCCTAATAGCCTCTGTGGTCTAGCGGTTCAGTTGTTGGACTTGACTGCATGAGGTCCCGGGTTCGAATCCCGGGGCGGGCAACAAAAATATTTTTTTTTTCCAATTAT
Organism: Calephelis virginiensis; assembly: GCA_002245475.1. NCBI lineage: Eukaryota > Metazoa > Arthropoda > Insecta > Lepidoptera > Riodinidae > Calephelis > Calephelis virginiensis. Next base: position 136,181 of record NJDC01007672.1, read on the forward strand.
CTAATTAAAAAAATGTTGCTCGGGATATGATATGTGCCCGTTCGGCGATAGACTTGTAACCTATCACATTGTGGGACTTAGTATCTTCGGCTAGTCGTGGGTGCCCTGGTTGTGCCTCTGCCTACCTCTTCAGGGATATGGGCGTCAAGATACTTTTAGTCTAATATACATGCCTAATTAAATTAAATACCTAGTCAGACAAATATCTGTGACTCCTCTCTCTTCTCTCCTCGACTTTTAATGTATTTTAATCGATTTCTACGTCATTTGTTATCCGGTTATAAAAATTCTTTTAATAAGAGTTTGTAAGAGTTACCGAGTATGGATCTGATGATGGAAACTCAGGAATATCGATAAAAATACTTATTTTTTGTTTACAAGATGACTTATTTATTGACATCAAGGTCAGTTTCTACCAGTTTTATTTTGGTTAAATTATTGATTGTGTTAATACACTAGTGGTTAAATTATTGATTGTGTTAATGCACTAGTGATTACATTATTAATTGTGTTAATGCACTAGTGATTAAATTAATTATTGTGTTAATGCACTAGTTGTTTAAAGCTAATAATAAAAAAGGCTAAGGCGAGCATAGGCTTAACGTCACTAACACCGTCACATCTTACTAGGTGGTATAGTTTTGCAGCGACTCGCCCAGATTGGTACTACTGCCTTACCTTTTCCTGCCGCCATAACGTCAATGCTTGCCGTTGACGTTTTCCGGTTGGAGGGTAAGGTAGCCGGTGAACTTACTTTTGCTCGAGGCTTAACATCCCGGCCTCAGGTTGGCAACGCATCATTACCACCTTTGGTGTCTCTAGGCAGCGTGAATTTCTTACCATCAGGAAAACCGTCTGCTTGTTTCCCTTCTAATATTACAAATAAATAAAAATAAAAAAATCCCACCTTCATCTTGCGTAAGCCATTGCCCATATACTTTGAATAGTTACCAATCTACCACTGAAGCAATCCTTATAAGTGTGTTATAATAACACCACGATCCACGACATAATAAGTAGATAGAAGAGCCGTTTCAGGAAATTACTGAAATTATTCATAGCTTATAAAAACATCTGTTTATTTTCAATTACCTGTACTACCAAAACATCACCTTCATTGCAGATGGGTCTTGTTTATATTAAGTTTCTATCTAAATATTTTACACTATGACGTTTCTATCCCAAGAAAACAGTTTAATATAAGCAGTAAAAGTTATAACAACTCTGCATGTGGAAAACCCATGGAAAACTGCTATATAGACATTTTTATAATATTTAACTAAACCTTTGGTTGGTATATGGAACTTAAGGTGTAGAGTGCTTACCATATAAGTGTGCATGTGGTATAAATTGGAACTATTTTGATACTCGTCGAATGTCTTTAAAATGTTACCAGTTACACTGTGACTGCCGTAGAAACCCTATATTTTTGGAAGACACGTGTGATAATAATGAGTTGTTACCGTGTTGTTTTCTACATTACATAATTGAAATTAATTTTAAACTATTATAAAACAAGTTTATTAGTGGAATGTGAAACCAAATACAAATTATACAATTTATAGCACTAATTCTTTTTTTATTTTTAGTAATTCAATTTTTGGTAATTTCATTACCTAGAAAATCCTCAAATTTGATAGGGATATGTAATATAACAACTAACTGAAAACATTGCCGATAATATCTTAAAACTTATAGAAATATAGGAAGAAACTAAATAAAATAAATACAGCAGTTTAATCTAATTCAAAATAATTGGTGGTGGATTTTTTAAAAAAGTGAGGGTAAAGAAATTTTTATGATTAGCAACATTTGCAGCGCTCTCCATCGCATGCAGACTTTTCTAGCGCGAACTATAGTAAAATGACGTGGGTAGTGTAGAACGACCTATAGAAATAGGAATATATAAAGAAATGCAATAATGTTTTATAGCAAATTTAGTTGTATAAATACCGTTAGAATCGACATATAACTTAACATCTCTTTGTATCTTTTTAACAAATGTTGATATTATATACGCCGAAAGAGATAACGAAATTTTTGTCTATGTTCATTTTGGCGTCGATTTAAAGTGACGTCATGACAGTTCTCATGCTTGCCAAAAACGCCATATTTAGTGTTCAATTTTATAGTGATGTACTATTACAATTATCGATATTTTGTTTTACGTTCTCAGAAAATAATATTTGGACAAGATGTTAATGTATTTTTATTTATTATTTGACATTAAAAATATCAATCATAGTCTAGCGTAATAAGAATTCTTTCAAGTGGTCATTTTAAAGTAAATAAAGTGGGTTGAATGTAATCTGATCATTTTTTTTGTAATTAACATATCTGCACACCACAATGTAAAAAAAGTGCTCGTGAAAAGCAAATATTCTTTCTTGCGTTTCATTACATTTCCCTATTTATAAGACAATTGAGTAGCACTAAGGAAGTAAGTTAGTTGATAGTTGCAATTTCATTCGGTAGGTAAATAATAATCTTATCTATTTACCTAAACTTAACTATCAATCGTCACTAATAGATCGTGTATCGATACTTTCCTTTTTTTTGGACAGCCTTGTAATATCAGAATGGCAGCCATATTTAGTAGCTAATGGCAAGCTTTTTTCGTAGGTATTTCATGTCTATATACTTAGAGCCAAGCCACGTTATCTGCGTAGATGAGTTGCGCCCTCATCGTTTTTTTAAAGAAGATCCCGAACCTCAACTGTGAGATAAGGTTTACACGATGCTTGGAATGCTAAATCGTAATCCTTGGTTGTATAGTCGATGCCTTTTATACTTTAGGTTTAAGATTAGTTAACTAATCTACATTAATGTTATCTTTCAGGGAAATGGACATGAGCCAAATGAGCAGAGGAAAGCGTGGTGTAATTCATCTTTACAACATGATAAGCTGTGCTACGGGATGTGATCCCATTTCATATAAAGGTTATGGCTGTTACTGTGGATTCCTGGGCGCAGGGCGACCTACAGATCCTATAGACTAGTGGGTAATATTTACTGTTGTATAAGCTAAGCAAACGAAGCTATCTATACGAGTCTAATAATAAAGAAATAATAATAAATAATAAAAATATCTAAGTCTATACGAGATATTAAACTGTGGGATAGGCAATAATCCCATATCGTATATGAGCAATAGATGTAGCAATAGTAGCAAAATAGCAAACGTAATCGATTTCTCCCTCATTTGTTAACCGGTTATAAAAAATTCTTTTAATAAGAGTTTGTAAGAGTTTCGAGGTGATCTCGTTGCTACCGAGTATGGATCTGATGATGGTAACACAGGAAAATCGATGAAAATACTTATTTTTTATTTACAAGATGACTTGTTTATTGAAATCAAGGTCAGTTTCTACCAGTTTTACTTTGGTTAAATTATTGATTGTGTTAATGCACTAGTGGTTAAATTATTCACTATGTTAATGCACTAGTGGTTAAATTATTGACTATGTTAATGCACTAGTGATTACATTATTAATGATGTTAATGCACTAGTGGTTAAATTAATTATTGTGTTAATGCAATAGTTGTTAAAAGCTAATAATAAAAAAAGCTAAGGCGAGCATAGGCTTGCCGTCATTAACACAGTGAGATCCTACGAGGTTGTAGAGTTTCCTAGCGACTCGCCCGGATTGGTACCATCGCCTTACCTATTCCTGTTGCCATAACGACAATGCTTGCCGTTGACGTGTTCTGTTTCAGAGGGTAAGATAGCCGGTAAACTTACTTTTGCTCGAAGCCAAACACCCCGGCCTCAGGTTGGCAACGCACCGTTACCACTTTTGATTTATCGACGCGGCTTGATTTTCTTACCATCAGAAAATTCGTCTGCTTGTTTGCCTTCCAATATTATAAAAAAAACGTGAATTTTTGGGTGGTAAAAGCCCGATATATCTAATAGACCAGGGTTTCCCAAACTATGGGTCGCAACCCACTGGTGGGTCGCAAAAGCATATTGAGTGGGCCCTGCCTGTAAAATAATATAACACTCTACCGATAATATACCATACGACCGACAATTTAATTCTTCTAATTTTGATGTAGTTATTGAATTAAGACTTAATTAAATAAATAATTTATTAAGATTATAAAATAATGTGTTCAACCTTAGTCCTTTATTCATATTGATAACAGTTAAATATCCTAGAGGTGGGTCTCGATTTTGGAATCATTTTTGAGATGGGTCGTAACCCAAACAACTTAGGGAACCACTGTAATAGATAAAGGAGTTAGACAGTTTATGTTTATTTGAGTATTTTACTCTACGTGATAGTGTACAAACAGGTGACTCTAATAGTAGTAAAAGACATTTTAAAGACAGTTAGACAGTTTATAGGCACCAAAGATGTCACTGGTGATGTGTACCAACTACCATCGTACGCGGGACAGAATACAATAGTGATGAGTACCAACGGTACCATGACAGGAAGCGGTTGGATGGTGGTTGGCACCAGTCCAGCCGAGCTGCTGCACACAAAAAATAATTGAATCTAACTCTTATATTTAATAAACACACCCAGATCCAGAAAAGCAGACACCTTGATGTTAGTCACACAAATTCCTACCTCTATAGGGAATCGAACCCGAGCCTCGCGGTTTATTGGTAGTGAAAGGCGTAAATGCTCCGTCTACTAACGAATCAGTCAAGAATCACTGCAATCGGTGATATCTTAATATATATAATTCTTGTGTTCGTGTGTTTGTCAGTGAACTCATCCTAGACGACTGGAGCGATTTTGATGATTTTTTTGTGTGTGTTCAAGGGGATTCGAGAATGGTTTAGACTCACAATTTGGTCCTCTGGAAAATGTTTTTTTCGTTATTTTTTTATTTGTAAGTAGTCGTTGATTTTGGAATGTTTTACATTGGGTCCGGCAGACTGCGCTACTATCGAAGCATTAATGTCAAGCGATACGAAGTTTGCTGGGTCAGCTAGTATATATTTAAAAGGAAATGGTTTTAGATTCACCGAGTTAAACCGTTTAGGCTGAAAGTTGGTGGGAAGATAGCTTAGAACCGGGAGAAGAATATAGTATTCTTTTTATCGTGTTTGATGGTGAAGTTACTGAGAAAAACAATATTATAATTTTTCCTATACAAACTGAACGGGCGCGCGCGGAACGAAGTTCGCAGGAATAGATAGTGTTTCCTGGATTTGCTATTTGACTCTAACTTCTTACATTTCAGTTGCTGTAAGCTTCATGACGAATGTTACGAAGGCCTCTACTGCCCCTTCTACACAGTATACTTTCAGCCGTACTACTGGAAGTGCTACCACGGCGAGCCTCTCTGTGCCCTGGAGAACTACCAAGCCAGAAGAAACCAAATCAACAGCTGTTCGGGAAGGTTATGTGAATGTGACAGACGATTTGCCATGTGCGTTAGGAAATATAGATGTCCTGGGAAACCCGCTTTGTGTAGGTCGTCCCCATTGCGATTGTTTCAAAATCTTTTGATGACCAAATAATTCCAATAAATTTAATAGTTTAAAGTTTGTGAAGGCGTACAAATGTTTAGATTATTGCTAATCTCTCCGACAAAACTTTGATTAACCAGGACTATGACAGAAATGGTCTATTTCATGAGTAATTGTGCCAATTTTTATTAACTTTTTGCCAAGTTACTGGCAAACATTGGGCACACCTGATAAATTAAAGAATTTTCATAGAAAATCTAAGTAAAACCTAAATCATGTTGTTCATCACTAACGAATTTTAAATGACTACCGTGTTTATTTAATGGTATGATATCATTGTAAATATTGCTGTAAATATTTTGTTTTAAATATTAATTGACCAAAAATCGGTCTTGAACTATAGACCATAGGTGATTGACACATAAAAGAGCAAACTTAGAACAATAAACTCTAGGATTGAATCCCCAATGTAGCAAAGGTTTCAAATTTAGAATTCTGAGCGAAGTCACTAATTCAAATTCAAACAACTTATATAGCCGGATGCGAAAATATTTGGCGTCAGAATTTGTTTTTTTTTCAACACTGCTTTTCATAAGAATAAGATACGGAAAATAACACTTTTCCTCATCACTCCTCATTTCTATAGCATTGATTCAATGAACTATTTTTTGCCAACAAAAAAACCACTTACAACTTCAGAAAAATATCGAATCGTCATTCATACGCAATGATTTATTCTTGATCGAAAAATTGCTAATCTGCAAGCAAAGGCTGGCTGCCATAAAGCCTACCTTGCCTTGCCTATCCTTTTTTATTCAATTTTAATGTTTAAAATTAAAATACTGTTTCTGTTTAAAATATTTTAGTTTTTCGGCGGCATCGAGAGAAAAGATGGTCATAGTTTTGTCGTAATTATTGAATTTCTTTGACGGCTAATGACTAATTTTAAATGATTTTGTTACATCAGGTAACTTGATACAAATTTCAACTTGACTAATAACAATTGATAATGCCAATGCCAAAAACTGAGTATTTCCTTTAATTGATTAATTTTGTACGTTTTGTTAAGTTAGAGTCACAAGTGAATTGTTCATGAAGAAATTAGTGTATTGTAGGTGTATTTCTTCGATGCCACCAAACCTCACTTACGGCCAATGTTAATAATGTATCTCAATCTAAAGGATTTCAAGCAATCTAGATAGCTGCGTATTCGCCGACCTATCCTATACCTCATTCTCATATTTATCCTGTGCACAGATATATTATTGGCAAGCGATGACATAAAAATGGATCAAAATATCAATCTTGGACAGCGAGTTTTGGATTAGGATTGATTATTAATATTGGCCGTAAGTGAGCTTGAGTAAGGATCATCACTTAACCCAAGGGCCTGACATGATTTTCTATGACGACTTTATTCTTAATTTTAAACATTAAAATCCTATTTTACTAATCTGGACAACTTGAAGCAAATTCAATCTTGAATGATAGCAAAAGCTAAAGCCCATGTCAAAAATTAAAAAAAAAGATGTTTTAAAGAAAAGACTCACTTTCTTGAAACAAATATTGTTTTTGTCTTGAAAGACATGAGAAAATAGTAAGACTAGGACAAACGCAATTTTTTAAACGATCTTTAGTAAATCTATTTTTATTACTCAAAGTGTATTAAAGTATTTTACTGTAGTTAATTGTAGGTATGTACTAAAAAAATACTTTTTAGAAAAGTAAGAGCTTAAAAACGTTCCAGTGACTAGATTATTACTTTAAAACACAATTCAATTATATTTTTCTGTAATATTTATGTACAGATACTTAGGGTCCTTAGATGTAGGTTTAGAAATAATTTTGTACATAACATAACTGTCGATATGTAAGTAATTACCACAATTATTACTTTTGTTTAATATAACAATTAATAAATGTTTTAAACATATCTGTTTTTAATTGTAATTAACGTTGCCCGTTTACTCGCCAGCTGGATTCTATTGTTGAATGACAAACAAGCAGACTGATTTCCTAACAAACTATCTCCAAAGGCAGTGAAAAAACAAATAAATCAACTCAATCAATGCTAACACTTTTTTGTTGTTATATGTATGTAGCTATAGTACATGCCCATTTAAAAAAATACTGCCTGATCAAAAGAGAATACTTACCTTTTTTGTAGGTTACTCTCAAAGCTGTAAATAAATAAATATCCCTATACAGTTAATCATACAAATTAATGTATGCAAACCCAAGTAAACAAATGTTATGGGTGTCTTTGTCAGGAAACACTTACACTTGAAAAGAAAAACGTCTATGTGCATCACACAACTGCCTAGCCCCGCCGGGAATTGAACTCGAGCCTCGCGGTTGGTAAGTAGAAGAATGCACGCCCAAACCTCGGCGAATGAGGCTATCAATATTTTGTTTCAAGAATATTGCACGACCTCGTTGTGTATTTAATAAAACTAGTGGCCGCCCATTGGTATTACAAATAAATTTTAATATCTTGTTGATACGAACGCCATCTGCATTTCTCAAGATCAACTACTTTTTTCCAAATCAAAATCAAAGCAAAAGTGACCTTACCAGCTACCATATCCTCCTAACCGGAAGGCAAGGCCTCACCGGCAAGCACAGACGTAACGGTAGCAGGAATAGGTAAAGCGATGGTACCGATCCGGACGAATCGCTGCGAAACTCTACCACCTAGTCAGATGTCACGGTGCTAATGACGCCAAGCCTGTGCTCGCCGTTAACGAGCTGCCTGGCAGAAAAGCAGATGGTCTATCATGCAAGGAACCTGGACCAACACGGGGAAATCTCATTCAAAGTCAAATCTCACTAGATGAGCTTGAGTAACGAAGCCACCGCTTTACTCAAGACCCTGACCTGACATGACTTTGTACATAATGACTAATGACTGTATATTGTATAAGAATTAACTAACTTGACATTGGCAAACTAGTCGTGAGATCGAAAGCCATATTTATAAAAGAGGAACATTGGAGTAGGTAAAACTTAGAAATCACACTAAAAAAATATAACTAAAATATTTTTGAAAATTCGAAAACAAACTTCGGTTATAATGAATTCAATTTCATCTATAATATAAAAAATCTTTGCCATACCCAATACTTGGTAAACAAATTTCAGTTTGGTAACCATAAAATATTTTTGACTAGCAGTTTCACGCAGCTTCGCCTGCGTAACTTGACTTTTACTGCACCGATTTTGATGAAACAAAGCCTATGTCCGTCAGGGATAATGTAGAATTCTAAGGGTGAAAGAATTTTTGAAATTAGTGCAGTAGTTCCGGAGTCTAATCATTTCAAACAAACAAAAAATCAAACCTTTTCTCTTTATAATATTAGTATAGATTTATTACTAGCTGTCCCGGCGAACTTCGTTCCACTCGTTCTGTTTGTATGGGGAAACTTTCTGGTTTCTTTTTTCTTAATCTATAAACCTTCCCTGGACTTCCAAAAATAATTCAAACCCAAATCAGCTGGACCGCTGTTCTCGAGTTTTAGCAAGACAAACGACAAGCACTTGATTTTTGTATATATGAAAAAGAAGATTTATTAAAACTAGTGGTCGCCCATAGGTCGAAAATCGACCATAATTCATTTTAATATCTTGTTGATAAGAACGCCATCTCTTTATTTCTCAAGACTAAATACTTTGTTTCCTAAATAGTTAGTGCGCCATTTGTGATATTTTATCGTTATCATCAATATATTTGTTTTGTGTGTCAAATGCACCATGCATGTGTTTTATTTTTTTAATAAATGTAATTTATAAAAAAAGTTTTTATTATTTATGTCATGACATCTTACAATTATTTATCAACAATAATACAAATTAATAATCTATTTTCCTTAATAAATAAAAATATTGTTATATCTTAATTTTCTTGCCTATGCTAATATGATTAAAAACATACAATTACTTGTCATACATTGGTAATTTACATATTTCTCCCTAATTTTTGGGGAAACAAAACATTTGTAGGTGATACTTTATGGATTTTAAACTTAAATCGTCGCGAATTAATAACATTTTTAATTATTTATACGGGATACTCACGATCTCTTTTTATTTTATTTGTCGATATTTCGGCCTAGTTGCATAGGCCGTGGTCACGTGTTCAGTATGAGTTATTTCGATGGCATTTGGAATGTAGTATAGTATTTGACAAGGATCTGTTTGATTTGATTGATCGCATTACTTATCATCAAGCTCAACGTACATCGGAATTAGTTCGACAAAAACATGAACAAAAGTTGGAGGTACTTTTACAAAAATCCAAACATTCATACTGTACGTTGCAATAAGTGGATGATAATTGTAATAACGTTATAAACTTGTCGGACGAAACATTAACAACTTCAACTCTAAATATACTTAACAAAGGGTTGAATTTTGCACCGACGCCTAAGTATATTCCTTATGAGAAAATTATCGGTAATGTGGAGGAGGTTATAACACGAAATAAAATACCACCAAATGACGCTGAGTTGCTAAGACAGGAAGTCTCTATGATTCTTGGGCACTGTAACCCTCCCTGCTCAAACATTACTGAAGAAGAAAGGCAATCAATATTTGATTTACGGAAAAATAAAAATATTATTGTCTTAAAGGCTGACAAAGGAAATGCGACGGTCATTCTCAATAGTACCGACTATGATACCAAAATTAAAAACTTATTAAGTGATGATTTAACATATAAAAAAGTTGATCATGATCCCACTAATAAGGTGATGCGTCAGACAAGGAAATTGATTCATGAGTGTCGGAATGCTATAGGTGAAGATTCTTGTAAATTGTTGCTAAGGTCACGTGCAATACAGCCACCTAAACTTTACGGCTTACCTAAGGTTCATAAGCAGGGTGTTCCATTAAGACCTATAGTTAGCCAAATAGGCTCACCAACATATGATTTGGCTAAACATGTTGTGAAGGTTTTGCAGCCTTTAGTAGGACACACAACATCTTTTGTTAAAGACTCGCGGCATTTTGTGGATATATTGGAAAGCCTGGGGCTTGAAACCGGAGACACGATGGTAAGCTTTGATGTAGAATCTTTATTTACAAATGTGCCTATAACAGAGTGTCTAGGAGTGATTAAACAGCTTTTAATTGATAATAACATCTCAACTGACTACATAAGATTACTAGAGCACTGTCTTCGTTCTGGGTATTTCATATATAATAGTCAGTATTTTTTCCAAATCGATGGTGTGGCTATAGGAAGTCCAGTGGCTCCAGTAGTGGCTAATTTAAGGATGGAGCATTTTGAGAAGATGGCCATAGCGACTGGGCCTACGTGCATTAAGGTTTGGAAAAGATATGTCGATGATGTGTATGCGATAGTCAGAGACGGGAATAAGCAGGTTGAGTCCTATGTAGCTCATTTGAACTCCATTCATCCGAAGATAAAGTTTACTTTTGAAGTGGAGCATGACAAGAAGTTATCATTTCTTGATGTGTCAATTAAAGCTCGCAACGATGGTACTCTTAGTCACACGGTGTATAGAAAGTCAACGCATACTGACAGATACCTA
>NJDC01007672.1:157194-174116 GCA_002245475.1 Calephelis virginiensis
TACTGACTGACTGGTAAGAAACGACTTGACTGAATGGGCGGTATTTCGGGTCGTTATCATGCTGAAACGTCCATATAATAGGGAGATGCTCCTCAGCATAGGGAAGCATCGTTTCCTCCAATATTGCCTTGTATAGATGTTGGTCTAAGTTACCCTGAATTTCCTCACAGGTCCCACTCCATGTCCAGAAAATGAACCCCTGTGAATCTTGGATTCATTTCCGCTTTTACTGGACACCGTAAAAGCGGAAAGCGGAAGCCTTCCATCTGAAGAAATCAAATTAACCTTGGTCTCGTCAGAGAATAACACATGTTGCCATTGGGCGTAGGTTCAATGTCCATATTTACGTACAAACGCCAAACGAGCATTTCTATGTTCTTTCTTCAACAACGGTACTTTGCAAGCCACTCTTCCGAACAACCCTGCTTCTGCCAGACGTCGTCGAACGGTCCTCGCTGAGACACCAGCTCTTTCGTATGTCCCAAACACTTCGTGTTTAATTAAAATAGAGCCTAGAAACGGATCTTTCTTAGCTAACCTGGTTATCAATCTATCTTCTTGCGGAGTTGTTTTTCTCGATCGTTTTGTTCTGGGCACTTTTAAATCTGTGTTATTGCTTCTGACATGTTGCACTGCATTGTATAACATAGTTTTTGAACAATTTAGATGTTCTGCTATCCTTCGGTATGGCCAACCATGCTCGACAACAAACTTCATGATAGTTTTTCGTAGTGTTGGATCGCAACTTTTATTTTTACCCATTTTTCTTCAAAATATTTTTAAAACTTAAAATAAATATCGGGATTGCCGACAAAACTACCACGAAACAATAAGAGAAGAAGTAAAAAAGTATTGAGATTCAAATTTTGAAAATAGAACGCAATATTTCAGTGTCCCTAATTAAATGGCCAGCCAGCATTAATTGAACAAATAGCACTACGATAATCTATCAGCTATACTGTAAAGAGGTTTAATGAAAATTTTAATTAAATTAAGAAGTTGTTATTGTTTGTATAATCGGGCATATAAATGACTAATTAACATGTAACAGATATGGAATATGGTTTAGACTCGTTGGAAAAAAAATTCACAATTCGGTTTAACCAAAAAGTGTCCCTAATTAGTTGACCACAACTGTATATGAATACTTACCTTTATTGTGATAGTATTAACAATATATCGAATCTGTGGTCTAGCGGTTCAGTTGTTGGACTTGACTGCCTGAGGTCCCGGGTTCGAATCCCGGGTCGGGCAACAAATTAAAATTGGGTTTGTCTAATTTTCTATAATAAAAGAATGTTGCTCGAGATTTGATATATGCCTGGTTGATGATAGGCTTGCCACCTATCACATTGTAGGACTTAGTGTCTTTGGCTAGTCGTGGGAGCCTGGTTGTGCCTCTGCTTACCTCTTCGGAGATATGGGTGTGAAGATACTTTTTTTGTTTATTAATAATATCAATTATGTAATTAAGATATTGAATAACTTTGATATGATATTACTCTCAAGGACTTTGTAAATGGTATCATATATATTGTCCTAATTGTAGGCGCTAAAAAGCTACTGATGCAGGCAAATAGTAATTTAAAAAAATGGTTGTGGCTCTGTCAACCCAACCCGTTGGGGATATGAGTGTTGAAAATACATTTTAATGTTTTCTTTCTACAAATAAGTTTATATTACACCTATTTATCAGTTACTAAAAATGAAAGTGATGGCTGAAGGGTAAGGGGTTCAAATCCTGTTTAAAAAAATCCATAGAAATATTATAAATTCGAAAGTGTCTTTGTTTCACATAACAATAAAGCAATCATATAAAAATAATGTAATGTGTATAGAGATAGATAGACTTTTTATCCCAATGTTTAAACAGGTTCCTTTGGGAGAGATATAACTTTTTATGTGGGGAATACCTAGTATAAGATATTTATGGATATTTATTAAAATTATGATAAAATAATTTTCAGGAATGTCAGAAAAAACATGCAGATTATTTGAAAAATGAGGCATCTACGAAAACTGAATTCTTAACACTATGCAAGCAACTGGGAATAAAAGGGGATAAAATAAAGAAGGAACTTGTAGAGAGATTAAAGGAACTTCCAGAAATATATGATAAGGTTGGTTTCTATTTATTTAGATTTGTGATAATTCAGCTCCAACTTTCGTGTTGTTGCAAACACTAAGACAAACATTATTTTGTTATGTGGTGCATTAATCCATATTAATATTAGAAATGCAAAAGTCTTTCTGATTGGCTGTTGATCAGATCCCAATTCAAACATAGGCTAATTTAAAAAACCCAAAGAACTCTAACTGGGGGTGAAAGTTTGTACAAAAATTGTTGCTATTCTATGTTACAGAAGTTGCAAGCAGTAACAGCTAATTCTTAATTAATTAATTAAGTATTCCTGGACAAATTACAACAGCAAATAAGCAAGTTAATTGCTTGTGTTATGGGTGTAAATTATTCTAATTTATAAAATTACTATACAAGATACCAGAATAAATTTAATAAACACATAGACTTATAAATTCAGACATCTAGATCATAATACATTATATTAATATCATATTTTGAAAAAAAAATACTTACAGTGATATGAATTTCAGATCAGTAAATACCTGAAGCCATTAAAACCAGGCATAGACTTATATACAGCCTTCACAAAATATATTCTTGGGGAGCAAGCATCAGAAGTGTTGCCAATGTTACAATATGTCATAGAACATGGAAACACTACAGTTTATGAATGGAGCTATGGAGAACCACCACTCAGTGTGGAGCCTGATCCTATTCATATAGAGTTAAGTAATGAGGATCAGGGGGCAGGGGATGGAGATCAAGTAAGATTTTCTTATATTATTGATATCGAAAGTTATCTAATATGAAACTAAAATAACCACAATTACTCTTTATAATCTAGAACAATCAAGGGCGTCGCCAAAGGGGCGCAAGAGGGGCAGCTGCCCTTCCCTAGGTCTTTATCTTGAGTTGCTTGATCAATTATTCTTACTCCTATTTAAGCCGGAAATGAAAAGCAAGACAAAAAGTCGAGGGTATGAGGGTCCTGGCGTAACCTGTCGACGCTCTTGAGAACAATACATATAGTAAATCCCAATATAGGTTGCCAATAATTTGGCCAAATGTTTACCATTTTCCAATAGATAAGGTTAACTTAGGAAAACTTTATTCACAAGTATCATACAAGTGGTACTTCTACAAACCGACTTTGACATATAAACAATGTACCACTGGTTTAGAACCGTGACCTTGAACTGAGAAAGTTATTATCTTATAAAGTACTAGAGAAAAATTACAAAAAACGTAAAATGATAAAATAAATATCTCTAGAGAAATAGCACAAATTGAATTATAGTCCTGGAGTCAATAAATATTCCTGGAGAAGTTACACAAATTGAATCTAACCCCAAAATGAGCAAATTATATACTTGTGTTATGGGTGGTAGTCAACGATCCTATTACATAGAAATACTTAAATAGATACCAGAATAAATTTAATAAAAACCCAGACCCGGAAATGTTCATCAGACAAATAAATATTCATCACACAAATGCCTGTCCCCATCAGGAATGGAACCCGAGCCTTGCGGTTGGTCAGTGTTGTTAGACATGTAGGCTAGCCACTTGACCAGCAAGTGTTAAGCAAGGATATTAATACATAGAAATAATTAAATACCTTGAAGAAGTGTATTTGAACCCCAAAAACCACCGAAACGGTCACAGTAATTTCATTTTCTTTTTATTTTAGATTGATTTTGGTGACAGCGCAATAGACTTTGGATCTATAGATTCTACAACAGTAGATAGTGGTGACGGGGAGATTGATTGGGGCAATATTGATGATACTAGTGATAATGTGGTAAGTGGTATGTTTTTAGTAGAATTAAATGCCAAAAAATAAGATGCTTTCTGCTGATAATTCATAATGGTAATAAGTAATGGTGCCTTGCCCCGCGCAAACATTCTGTCGAAAAACTATCAACAATCATTCTGTCTAAACTAAACTGTTGCAAAAGCGATAATTGACTTCATGATGGCAGAAAGTAATACAGTTGTAGCAAGTTGTAAGCAAAAAACGACAATTAACCTTCAAGTGCAAATAGGACTAGTCAACATTTCTCAAATCACTTTTAAAAAAGGTAATTCTTTAAACTTTAAAACATAAATTAAAGTAAGTACCTTAGGGTTCCACCTGGTATTGCACTGTGATATCTAGACTATTGTCTATATACTATTTAAATAAAATGATTAAGGTTTAACTTGCATTAATGATGCAAATTTCTTAAAATGTACTTCTTTATATTTTGTTTATGTTCATTCTTCATAACGTCTGATATACATGAGCTAAATAATATAACTAATCAGAACTAAGTCCCCCGAAACGAGGCTTCAGTCCTGCATCACAACTTATGTCATCATAGAAACAGTTATGACACATCTGGATGGCCGCGACGCTCACCCCACCTTTTACAACGAACCATGTTTGCTGCGTAAATTATAATGTTATTGTAATATTTATACGACTAATTACACTTTAGGTTTTTCAGCACTAATTTAACACTTAGGGTCAGTGATATTTTTATTCTTTGCATTTGAAACAGAATATAGTGCTAGTTATACTTGTGCAAGACCTAGGTTTTCTTGAGTTTGAACATAGAAAATGTACTTTGTATATTTTATTAATAAGGGTAGAATAAACAATAAAGCGACATGAGGCTTATCATCCAATAGTAAGGTTGAAAAAACAACCCTTTGACATCCTGATATTGTCTGCCTTCCATTACTATAAAAAATATATTTTTGCAGGATGTATCTGCAGAAGTAGGTGAAATCTCCCTAGATGGTTCGGGTATTGTGATAGAAGAGCAAGGAGTGGGAGGAGGTGTTGCGAGGGGTAGGGATGCCTTATCGATTCTTGATAATCCCTCTACAAGAAACCAGTTCATTGATCAACTAGTCGAGGTAAAGGCAATTTAATTGTACTAAAGTGCGACTTGTATGCGTAGTTCGTTTGTTTTACTAAAAACTTTTTAATTTTAGGCACATATTAAAAATTATTTCGTTTAATCTATATATTAATACGTGATGCCAAAACATTGGACCCCTTTTTACATACAGGAGCATAAAATTTGGCACACTTATAGTTTAAGTGTAGGAGAAGTGCAGAAAGCTAATATTTTTCAATAATAATGCTTATAAAGTACATAAAATCAATAAATAAAACATTATCCACACTACCATGAATTTGACACACACACAAATAAAATTTATTGATGATAACGATAAAAGATCACAGATGTCGCGTTAAAAAATTTGAAAACAAAGTAGTTGGTCTTGAGAAATGAAGATGGCGTTCTTTTCAATAAGATATTAAAATTGATTATGATCGAATTTCGACCAATGGGCGACCACTAGTAATAATAAATTTACGTTTCAGCTGGAATCATTCCTGAAGATGCGGTTGTACGAAACAAACGCGTCAAACGAGAATCAAAGTTTCTCACTTATACAGCAGCTGCCCACAGAGAGTGCCGCGGCATTGTCCGCCATGTTGGAGGCTGTTCAGAATGCATCTGCTGCGCTCACCGCTCCCGAAATGACTCATCTACACAATGTTAAACATTCACCTCGGTAATGTATAGAAACTTACTGACTACAGAATAACTGCCCACAGAAGCGCTGTGGCCGGGCGATTTTAAAATTCTTTATTAGAAAGAGTGTGCTTCCGAGGTTGTTGTGTACGTACGGCCAATATTAATAACCTATCTACAGATAAAGATAGGTCTTCTAGAGTTAATTACTAAAAAATATTAGCGGTTACCTGGCAACTGATTTAATATAGCACTATCTCTTATCTTCGATAGGTTATTAATATTGGCCGTTAGTCGACAAACTTATTGTAATCGTCGGTTTTTTACTCCTACTGTGGTTAATTATTATTTTCATTGTATGCTCTGTATTTTTCCTTAAATAAAACAAATACCTCTTTTGCTGCCATTGTCTCCGAATTCGAATCCGGTTCAGACTCCGGCTACAATCATAATTTGAATGAATTGAATTTAAAAACTCTTGACTCCGGTTTTGATTGAACTATCTCCGTCACATCCCTAACTGTACCTTCTATACCTACATTCCTTAGGTACGTGGATGTACTCACAGGACAGCTCCAACAGAAACTAACGTTGTGCGACAAGCTCGCCCGTCTCGCAGCAAGGGAGGCAGAGCGGCGGGAAGCAGCGATCTCTCGGGCGGAGACACTGAGACCGTTACTTACTCGCATTATAGACCGTACCACAGAACTACAGGCCAATGTAAGTTACATTTTTTCACTATTTCTCGTTTTATAATTAAATGATTATTAAATATATGATTGATTTACGATTTGGATGATTAAATTTATGTTCAAAACGGTGAATGCATTTATGTATTCCAATATGATAAATTATGCAGGATGTATTTGACACCGTAACGAAAACTTCTGCGGTAGCTTAGATACATGACAGACTTCAAAATTCCTTTTACAGTTATTGTCGGAAACAGGTGGTTACATATTTAGCAGTTTTTCAGTCCGCAATGTATAGCGAACAAAGTATATGCATTAAGCCGAGAGATGGGAGCTGTAAGCGCCGACCTAATACGCTGTTTTTAGTAAAAATGTGTAATTTATTTGATATTAAATAAAAATAGAGTTGCTTTAGACAGTATAAATGAAATAATAGTGAAATCAATAAAAAAATGCAATTTTTTTGAAAAATACATGAATGTTTCGACACAAAATCCCAACTACATACATATGCACGTCTATCATGTACAGAATCTATGGTTTCATTTTTCGTTACGCTGGCATTTACACGGTGTATAAATGTCTCTTAAAATTATACTTGCTAGGCAAATTGTATGCTTGTGTCATGGGTGTCAATCAATGATTCTAGGACTCAAAGAACGCACGATCAACGCACAGATATCTGCCCCCGTCTAGAATAGAACCCGATCCTCGTGATTGGTCGGCTGAGTAAGGCGTGTACGCTACCCCTCGACCAATGAGGCAGTCATATAGATATGAGAAAGATTTGATTATTCATTCTTTACTAGCTTCACTTCACTTATCACCAAACCTACTTGCCTTTTTGAAGATTGTACAGAATAAAAAGTGAAAGTCTTAGTGCGTGTGTGCTTACGTGTTGGTCCGGGCTCCTTTGCAGAAAAGACTATCTGCCTACCTACCAGGCAGCTCGTAAAACGCTAACATAGGCTTACCGTCACTAACACCGTGAAATCCTTCTAGGTGGTAGAGTTTCGCAGCCACTCACCCGGATTGGTACCACCGCCTTACCTATTCCTGCCGCCATAACGTCAGTGCTTGCCGTTGACGTGTTCCGGTTCGGAGGGTAAGGTAGCCGGTAAACTCACTTTTGCTCGATGTCTAACATTTCGGCCTCAGGTTGGCAACGCACCATCACTACCTTTGGTGTCTAGGCGGCGTGAATTTCTTACCATCAGGAAATCCGTCTACTTGTTTGCCTTTGTACGCGTAATGCGTACGAACGTTGATAAGATTGTAGAAATTGCTCGATCCACGTGTATATTAAGATTAAAAATGATATTTTCAGATTAAAAATCATTCCTTTTTTATTAAACTTTGTATTTCAGATTGAAAAAGAGATATCGAAGAAGTACAAAGGCAGACCCGTCAACATAATTGGTGGTGTAAAGTTTTTATAATAAATTAATTACGAAACGTAACATTGTAAATATTTTATTATCTGTTATTAAAAAGTCATAGATATTTTGTTGTCTGGTCTGGTGTAGGTACTCATTACCCTTCTTAGTGCTCAGTATTCTCTATGTCCTTTCGCTCTCTCACTCCGTATCAGCGTGTAAAATATTTTACTCCTATGAAAACTTCTTAAGTTGCACTAAGAATTTTTTAAAGTGATATAATATTTTATTGAATCAGACGCTACTTTGCGGAAATCAATTGTACAATCCCCGGCACATAAGATGGCAAGAGTCGTTAGATGCGCAGAAGCAATTATTTAGGTCTCTTTGGTGGTCAAGCGGGACGCGGGGCATGACGTAACGCCGATCCGAGCGCGTGATTGGTGCGTCAGTCGGTCCCTGCCTCCCGCACCGTGTCTCGTGTTCCGATCGCTCCCGAATGCACTTGCGTGCATAAAAGTTGTTCCCTTTGTTGTTGTTAATTTTTATTATATCGTTTTTTAAATTTTTGTTAAGTTATCGTTATTTTAAATTTAGTTTTTATTTCGTTGCTTAAATTGACGATCAAATACAGTTTCATGCCGACATAACAGAAAAATGGTGTACGATGTTTACTGTTTCATGGAGAAAGGAAGCTCGGACAGAAAAAGTGACGGTAAGACGGACCTCAGAAGCTACAGCAGATGTATAGTCAAGGAAAGGAGAAATTCCGAATTCGTTACTTTTCTTAGGATACCGGGAAAAAAAGGGAATTAAAACGAAGCCGATCACAGACATCGATTCTTTTGACCAGTCGTTGGTAATAACCTGTGTCCACAATTACCGCATTACAAACGAAAAGCTGCCTACAGTTGAAAAACTTAGAAAAAACTAAAACAGTTATGTATGGTTTTAATGGATCGGAGTGCGGTCTCTGGAGAATTTTGACATCTTAGGTTTCCGTTGGAAAAAAGCCGAAAGCTATAGAAAGATACTATTGAAAAGTTATACATTATCTTGCTGAGGATAAGAGTTCCATACACTTTTTTACTTTCTAATTCATTTATTTAATTTGTACCTCCTAATAAACTTCACGAATTCTTTTTGTGCCTTTAATTTTCGTCTAAATTGGCATGATTAATAACAATTGGTGGCCGTTACCATAGAATAATGACCAATAATAAAAGTGATCACTTTTGTGTTCCACTAAGTATACAATGCGCGAACTTACCCTCACCATCTCAAAACCTTGCCAAGTTACGTGCCGGATACTGTAACTGATGTAGAGTAGTACCGCTTGAGCAGCGGTATCGTTGTCGCGAGAAGTCTTCCAAATGACAAAGAATGTTGGCAAGCAAAACTTTGGGATCTTTATCCCATCACGACTAGACCACGGATAAAGTAAGAGCTCGGGAAACAATATAAAATGTCACGTCCTTCTCCTGTGATAACCTTACCTAAAGTTCCCACCCGTGGCCAAGCAGCATACAATTCTTTGAAGGCTTGATTTTGCTTGTCCAAGCCACACGCCAATAACAGACTATAGGTCTTACTTTGGCCGTTGTAACAGCTCTGTGTTTGAGGCCCATTAGGTCCCAATAATGACATTTTTAGCCTTCCTTTTTACATAGATCAAGCAGGTAGTAACCTGATTCCAGGTTAATTTCTGGTCTAGAGTTAGTTCAGATATTTAACTTCTTTAGAAAAATGTATTGTCCTTCCAAAGAAAGAGGGTTCTCATTTAGTTAATCCACATAAATAAATAAATATCCCTGGACTACTTACACAAATTGAATCTAACTCCAAAGTAAGCAAATTATATTCTTGTGTTATGGGTGTAATTCAACGATACTAACACATAGAAATACCTAAATAGATACCAGAAAAAATTTAATAAACACCCAGACCCGGAAGTGCAGACATTTAAATATTCATCACACAAATGTCTGCCCCCGTCGGAAATCGAACTCGAGCCTCGCGGTTGATCAGTGTAGTTAGGCGTGTACGCTAGCCACTTGACCAAGGAGGCGGTCTATATATATATATATATATATATACTCTCTAACTCTACCTTGCGTACATCCTCTAGTAAAGCGGGCCACGGTAGCCGCATCAAGCAAAGTGAGCTTGGCGCACTTAAGTGTCAGTATTGCTACGATTCAACGTATGGTTGTTTTGTCAATAACGCGTGATTTCATATTGTTAAGTGTGATATCAGTTGGTGTGTTTATCAAAAGCACTTTATCAACCATTTCAATTAATGCGGATTCTGTTGACTTGCTCTTTCTGTAAGCATATGCAGAAGCATAGGAGCGAAGTGTTTCTCTCTGATAGGAAATCAATTACCTGTTTCATTATTTTTAGTGACTAAAAAGATGAGGCTGATGAGCCGGTATGATTATGGTAAAGATTTATCTCTATCTCCCGAATCTTCAAGAGTCCCAAATGCTGAGATGGAGTTTTGGCTAAGATCTTGATTCTGGCAATGTGAGGAGCACTAGTGACTTCCTCATATAGTTGCTTCCATGATATTTTAGCCTTAGCCTAAAGTTTAACATAATGTAGTACATTATTTTGACTGATCTCATAGGGTTAAGCCAGCAGCGTTTGCAATGTTAGCGCAAAAATGCGCTTATTTACAACATCACATTACAAATATCAAAACTGGTCAGTATTTCTCTACTGTATTGTGCATGTGTTACACATATAGCCTTCTTGAATCACTTTAAGAAACACACTTTCACAAAAGAAACCGCATCGAGAACCGTTTTGTGAATTTAAAGATTTAAGCAAACAAACGGACAAATAGGAGGAAGCGACTTTGTTTTATACTAGTGATTAATAGCTGTTACCGACTGGAAACTCTAACATGATTTTAATTTGTATATCGACAATAATCCTTATAAGGTAGATAATACAGGTCGGTAGAGAGAGCGTTATTATAATTTAAAAAGAGAGATCGGTAAGTTAAAAAAAACTCACCTAAATTTACTGGCCTCTCTGAGAGTCTTATATGGCTAATCAACAAACTCAAAACGAAAGGGAGAGTGGTAAATTAGAGCTAGTCAGCAAAATTAACATCCGATGTTTGTTAGGATTGTGATTTTAACTTTGTAGATATAGCTTGATGATTTATCTGAATTTTTATCTGAACTCATCCATAAAATATGCAATTAACAAAGCTACTACATAAATAGAAATTTGAATTATAATAAGCAGACAAGAAGTGCATATTTTTCTCTTTGTACACATTAGGTGGAATTTTGTTGAATTAAGGACGCAAGTATTTGTGAACAAATAAGTCTATCGTGTATTTCCTCGCTATATATTAATGAGTAGGGAGGCTTATCGCTTTACCCTTACATGACATTCTTTAACGACTTATGACAATAACTTAAACTGAAGAAGTGAATTGACAATAAATAACAAAAAAATCACTAGCATTTCTATATAGTGTGGAAGACATGGCAGTATAGCCTAAATATGTTAGACTGTCCCTGAAATGAACAAATTAAAAAAAAACTAGGAGTTTTTTGGCAGTTTGGTGCAACTTTCATATAAAAAAATAAGTTTGCTATGTTTTTTATTCGTTCAAATCATATAACACTAGTTGCCTTATATATGAATGCCTTTAGACTTAATTTCAAATTATACGGGTTATAATTTTTCAAGTAAACTTTATACGAATTCGGGTTTTCTATGTATATATGGAAGTCCCGCCTCTTATAACGTAGTATTTATATACTCGTTTTTTGGCGCCATCGTGAATGAAGATGGTCGTAATTTCTTCACAATTATTGAATTTAGTGTAAATTATGAGTAAAATTAGTTAATTTAGGTGGGAATTAGTTTGATTTTGTTCAGTGAAAGTGCACAAATGAAATAATCATAAAGAAGTTAGTGCATCATGAATTTCCTCGCTGCCGCCAAATCTCCCAAAGTGAGCTTGTGTAAAGTGACCACCGCTTTACTCAAGACCCTGACGTAACTTTGTAAATAGTGACTAATGACTGTATAAGAATAATTAATACGGAAGACATGTGACTAATGACTGTATAAGAAATAATTGAAACGCAAGACGTGGCAGCATGGCCTAAAGGTCTTAGCCGGCCCCAGAAAGGGGCAAATTAACATAGAAAAAAAGTAGGAGTTTTGGAGCCATCATGAATGAAGTTGGTCGTAATTTTTTCACAATTATTGAATTTAATGTAAATTGTGAGAAAAATTAGTTAATTTAGGTGGGAATTAGTTTCATTTTGTTCAGTGAAAGTGCACAAATAAAATAATCACGAAGAAATTAGTGTATCGTGAATTTCTACGCTACCGCCAAATCTCCCAAAGTGAGCTTGTGTAAAGTGACCACCGCTTTACTCTAGACCCTGAAGTGACTTTGTAAATAGTGACTAATGACTGTATAAGAATAATTAATATGCAAGGCATGTGACTAATGTCTATATAAGAAATAATAATTAATACAGAAGACGTGGCAGCATGGCCTAAAGGTCTTAGCCGGGCCTAGAAAGGGCCTTTAGGCCATGCCATGCAAATTGAATTAAAAAAACTAGACAATGTCAAAAGTCAACTGTCAATCCATTTCTTCTTGTCAAATTTCAAATGTCAAATATTCTTAAAGTTGTTTTGATATTTTTTTCTTAGTAATTTTTACTAATTCGGAATATATCCTGTTATATACATAAAATTGAACTCATGAAGTTCAAAAAGTTGTTTAATATCCACAATTGATTTTCCATGTCATAAAATTATGCTTACATTATTCAACCAAAGAGTAATGTTATTACGATTCTTTGTTATTTATTAATATGTATGTCGGTGATATCGTCTTGTATTTGTTTCTATATTAGTGAAATTTCCCTCAACCTAAATCATGTCACAAAGCATAACAACTGAGTGAGTATTCTAATTTAGATTATAAATTTAATTAAGTAAGTACTTACTACTAAATTAGGACAAAAGTAACGCAGTTAATTAATTATAGCTAGGATTTTGAAATTAGAACAAGTTATTAAAGTAAATTTAATCTAGGAAAGAAATTACTTCATGTTCTATTTGTAATGAGTATCGATTGTGTTTTAAAATAATATAATAAATGATAATTTATCATCATCATCATTCTAATGTTAGTTCAGATTGTTCCTTATGTGTTATGACTGGGAACCCAGGTTCCGATTTCGGAAATTTCCGGAACCTTTATCATGAGGTGGTATAGATTATGTTTGTTGAGTTGCACGTCAAATGACACTTTTGGTCTTGACATGTCTTACATACCACTAGAAGCGCTGTAAAAGTTTTTATACAAATAATTTACAGCGACGGTAAGTCATGGTAAGGTCACTATAAAACAAATTGTTAATTTATATTCATTATTTGGTGATTCTTTAATTTTCAAATATTTGAATGAGGTCAGTTACATAAGATTGTAAAAGTTATATCTATTTGGGTATGGTAATTCTGTTTAAGTGACCATTTGAATAATATGATGATAAGAATTTATTAACATTCAATGCAGTTGTGATAAAATAAAAAAGCTTTTAAATTTTTTGCTAAACAAGTTTTAAAGAACTGATATTTTAAAATACAAACTCTTGATTTAATTATTTTTATGTATACTAATATTCAATTTAATGTCACATACATACATACTACTTTTTTTTTCATATATTGCTTCAAAGAATTTTGTTATTATTTATTTTAATTTACTCAACTAAAATTTAATAAATGAATTACTTCAGTTTAGTTAAAGGGTATTTCCATGTAATGTGTGTTACAGGTCATACATTTTCGAATGATGATTGATTAATGTGAATGATGAAAACATTCAAGTTTTATTAGCTAAATACCCTCCATCAAGGACTATCTACAATCATATCTAGTAACCTAACTTGAACATGTACAAAATAATGAATTCAAAATCTAATGAAAAAATAATAATGTTTTGTTAAAATTTGGAGTTTTAAGAGTTTTAAGTTTAACATCATTTCAAAAGATTTAAAAAGAATGTAGTAGTATTAAGGCATAGAATTACCCTAAAGTTGTTATTATTGTAAATTATTGTGACAAATATGTGTATCAGTAAATACAATTTTGTTAACTTAATGCCCTGGAAGTAAATGTAGATGCAGATGCTTCTTTGTATATCTTGATCAAAAAAAATTGTATTAGAATATTTTTGTTTTTAATTCATAAGCTCCAGTAATAACAGTATTATTTCAATAATACCAATGTCATCGGAGAAAGGCAACCTTATGAAGTATACCATAAAGTTGCTTATAAAGGTGGACATTTAGTAAGATGGAAATAATACTGCCGAAAGCATTCATGGTAGGGCCCCAGGTATATCAGTAATAAATAATTGCTACTTCTAAACTAAATTTATAAAAATGGGTTAGTTTTTTTTGCAATAAATATATGATCAAGATTGTTTTTGTAGTTCTATAGACATTGACATTGAAGATGAGTCTACAAAGCTGACATTAGCCTACGAAAACCTTTATGAAGTGCCACGGACTGTTGTTGAAAGATTTTCAGATCACATACAATATTTGGATATTAGTCATAACAAAATTACGTAAGTGTTAATTTTTTTTTATTATTATGTTATATTTTTATGTTTCCCTACTAACTTTAAGAGCATTTTCGTAATAGAGTTAGTTGGATATCAAAAATCTCAATCAAGGATGTATTTGAGAACACTAAAACTCTGTTAAAGATGTAATTTTTTTGACAAAACGACTTGGGTGTCATCTAAATACATATATTATAGGTTAGTTTGAGCATTCTGTAAAGCTACTAGATTTAAAAAAATAACCTATTTGAATAAATTGTGATTTGTTGTTGATGCTAGTATTACCTCTTTATGCTATTGTCAAAATAAAAGGTGCTTACCAATTAAAATAAAGATGGCCCTGAATCCAGCTGTATTGCACCAAATGACAACGCAATATGTGAAAGTCATGTAAAAAAAATATTCAAAATACCAATATCTTAAGATTGAGTTAAGCGATTGCTGATTAAAGTATTTTTTGTTATCGTTAAGTATTTGAGTGATTCTTGTTATTATTTGCAAATATGTGATGTTCACACAACTAGGGGAGGAGACAAAATACTTGGAGCGTGACCTAAAAATACTCTTTTCAGAAATTTAGATGCACTTGTACACTTCAAACATCTAACCTCATTGATAGCTGATGACAACCCAATCACAGAACACTGTTTTCTGCCACCACTACCAAAACTGCAGCTTTTGTGGTAAGACTATTTTTTGCTGATATTACTATTCTATTTGTTTTTGTTATCTACAAACTGCCCACAGTGACTAGCTATGAAGATGTTTAAATCAATTAATTAAAGTATCTTCACGCCTATATCCTGGACTTCTAGACCACAGAAACGACAGTCCAAGTCTAACCTAACCTAACTTTTTTTCTTTCATGTGGAAATGGATACCGCCCCTTTGGGATTGTGATTGTGTGACGGATTATCTCAGACTCTTACCGACTAAAACCCCACGGTGTCCACCCTTTCGCCAGGTACCAGGGCTGCGGGAACGCTTACGCACCGGCGGCGCTGGGGCAGCCGATCCCCATCGGAAAGGCCCTCTCAACAGGGGGCCGCATATCGTCAGAAGTGGTGCACGTAGACACAGCGTGCACTTCGGGGTTCCAGTGGCGACAGGTACCCTCATACCTGCTGCAACCCCATGTCGACCGGGCGAGCTAGATGGAAAGCTCGCCCCCCCTCTTCCGCAGGCATGTACGCCGCCAAATCACGCAGGCCAAATGATCCACCACCCTGTGTCCGCTCCTCGTGTCCCCTCTTGGAAAGAGAGGGGTACTGAGGAGTGGCCTCCCTGATCTGATTGGTTTCACCGGCTCCCCGGCTCAACCCCAGTTACTTAGGCCCCGCTATGACAAGGCTCAGCCCCACCTGAGCTCAGACCCTGGGCGGGTTTGAGGTTAACTTTTTTTTTAAAGTGGAAAATCCCCCCGGATACCCGCTGCTCTTGGGGGAGAACAACGGGTTATGTTGGACTCGAACCCATTAAAAACCACACTATGACCTTCGTGCCGCCCGGTCAGGAGCGAGCTGGGGTCGCGTTGGCATTCACCATCTCGCTCCGCGGCTACGGCCCGGTCCTTACCGGGCCTCCTCCCGTGCTGTAAGAAGAGCGATTCCGGCCACTGGAGTTGCCCCCCAGGCGTGCGAGGCCGTGCTGGCCGAGGAAAGTCCCCCGGCTCCCCCCGGCAGCCTCGCATTGGAGACGCTTTGAAGGCAAAGGAACCGCCTTCTTGCGCCCCCGGTCCGCCTGCGCCGGAGCGGGCCTGAGTTGGGATCTTCCTCCCGGGCCCACTCCGCAATCTCCTTTTGCGTCATGACTTCTTCGCAAAAAGAGATCACCGCCTGCCAGGACTTGTCACCACCAAGCATGGGATTGACGACGCTTGGCAGCGAGAAGTCCTCTCCTACGACAGCTGAGAGAGTACGCCGCTGCCACTGAAAGGTGACGCACTCCCCCAGCGTGTGGGACGCCGTATCCGCTGGCATCCCGCACTTTTGGAAGGCGGGGGTCGCCTCTCGTCTCGCGAACTTGTGCAGATACTTTCCGAAGCATCCGTGCCCGGAAAGCACCTGCACAAGTCGCAACGTCAGCGACCCGAACTGCCGCTGCTACCCTCGTAGGACCGGTCGGATTGCCTCCACCATCGCCTGCCCAGGGACAGGTGGGGCTAGGTCCTCTTTCCACCGCTCCAACGGGGTCTTCCACGCCTGCCTTTGCATGCACCTCACTTCCTCCCACGCCAGGAGCTCCCCGCGTGCCCTCGCCGACGATACTGAGAGGTATGTATCGGCAAGAGTACGGTATCAGCGTATCGCCCTGTTCGCGATGACCCGCTGCGGATGTCGCAGCAGGGTCTTGTTGGCGCGACAAAAGGCGTCCGCCCAGACAGGTGCCCCATACAGGGCCATACTCCGTACGACGCCGGAGTACAGCCGTCGGCAGTTGGGCGCCCGGGCCTCCCACGTTGGGAAGCAGCCTCCCCAATGCAGCGGCGGCTCCCAGGACTCTCGGGGCGAGCCGGACAAAATGTGCCCTGAAAGTCCACCTTCCGTCCAGGATGAGACCCAAGTATATCATTTGGGTCCCAACCCGGACCGGGACCCCATCCAGTACAACCCGCGT